>JANHGC010000682.1:0-10824 GCA_027560395.1 Boaedon fuliginosus | reverse complement strand
ATAGGATGTTTTTAAATTGTATTGTACGCCGCTTCGAGTTCCCCTGACTGGGGAAGAGAGGCGGGATATAAATCTAAATAATAATAACAATAACAATAACAATAACAATAATAATATTCCTTAACTGCCCATCTCCCTTGGATTCCCACAAATGAATGGCTTCACTCACTGTCACAGTCTGTGACAGAAACTGTCATAGATATTAAATAACTGATTAACTGTCAGTTATTTAATAGTTAAATAACTACTTAACTGTCATTAAATAACTGATATTATTTAATCATAAAGGAATGTGGTGCAGCTTTCAGGTTTATCTTTAAAAATAATAAAAAACTTTAACATCAAGATTCTTGGATCTTACTAATCAACATCATATCCACAAGCATAGAAATCAATGTATTTATTTTGCAGGAGATTCCAAGAGATAATTCATCGTATGAAGAATTGATCCCATCTCATGCTTGTTTTATCTGCTGGGCTTGCTAGTCCGTTATACTGAGCATGGAACATTCAGCTGCTGGAGTTTCATGCGTCTTTGACCTTCAAGATACATGCCAGGCTATTAGCATCAAGACTTGTCTTGTAGTGTCATGATCTAACTTTGCTCCATTGTGGCACCCTTGTTTGCTGACAGTACAAGTGGGATCAAGTGTTTTTACTCTTTTCTACAGCATATTTGTTCTGTCAAGATTGCTTGCCCCTCCCTATAAGAAGCAGAAGTGAGTGTGAAGTTAATCTAAACAGCACGTGTTCTTAGCAGTTTCCTTCTCATCCTAGACTTGAATGCAAACAGACTAATTTGTTCATTTCTGTCAATATTTAAACATGTATTACAACAGTATTGGCTATTTTAATTTATTGTTTGTTTTTACTTTTTACAAAAGCAAAATGCTATATATGAAGCCTACTTTTTATTTATGCATTTTTATTTTCCTAATTTTAAAGAGCCTTGAAAAATTGTGCTACTAATTAGGGCAGTCTGAGAGAAAGTTTGTGGATTGCAAAATATGGGGGGTGGGGGTGGGTGCCACACAGTTAATTTTGCAACATAAATGAATATAGCAGATAAGTATGAACAAATTCAATGGTATTTTCAGAACAGATCACATAAAGAGAAAGGAATCATCAATGGTCCATATTTGCCACAAGATGCAATGATAACCACTAACCCAAACAGCTTTATAAATCATGTAAGCAAATTATTGCTCTATATTGCCTCCAGAATTAGAGACAACAGATGTCTGGATATTGGATCTTCGGAAAAGCAAGGAGGGTGACAGTTAAGAAATTATTAAATATATGTCTGTTTTGAAAAGCAAAGCCAAATGCCAGTGAATGATGACATGGTGAATCGCAAAAGTGCTTTGTCAAAAGGCAGCTGGATTTTTCTTGGACTTTCTAACCAAAAAAGCCAATTTGTTTTTGGGAAAAACACCTTTGAAATACCCATGACCTGGATAATTGAGAATCTCCATAGACTTCATGGCATGGTGACAGTATAATACTATAAATGATATCAGATCTTTATGTCATTAGAATGTGATTTATAATGCTATTACTGTATTGTGTAATGTTGATTATTATTGTTTTGGGAAAGGGTGCTTTGTACCCTGTGAAATAACATTAAAGCTTGTGAAATAAACACCCCTTCCGAGAAATTGCTATATATATTGCTCACACCGGCATTTTACTTCCCTTTCTAAGATTTGTGCTGTATTCCTTCATATGAATAAAAGCACATTTCCCTCTTTCAGATTTTTACCTGCACATATTGTTATCTAGCACAGATGTTTGTTTGTTCCTTGTGTTAACTAGATTACAAACTAATGGACAGCATGACCGTTGTAATGTCAATTCACATTTTCAGATTAAAAAAATAAATCATTTGGCTTTATGGAGGAGCGATTGCAACAATTTCCTTTCTGTTTGAAATAGGACTGTTCAATGATTGCCTCACAGCTTGATATAAGGCTGTCTTAAAGCAAAATAGCACCAACATCCCAATTAGTTCTGCTGAAATTGGCTGTATATCAGCAGCATTTAGAAAAGAAGTTGCACATTGGACACATAATTTAAATCAGGGGGTCATATGGGAATCTCAGTTATTTTACTTTCTGATGGGTTTTAACTTGCTATAAGTTGGCCTTATTAAAAATACCATCTGCTCCAAATTATGGGGCTTTGTCTTCAGCAAGCCATCAACCTCTATTAGGTACCCTTTTTGATTGCTTGCTATCCATTTGTATTGTAACTCCCTATAGATCTTCATGGTATTAGTTGCAACTTTTAGTACCATTATTGATAGAGTTTCATAAAAATAGAACATATATATGTACATATGTGTACATTTATTTGTTTATTCATATATTTAAATTATGTTACCAGTCTAAGATTAATTGGCTAAGGAACCAGATTAGATGTATAAAAAGTTTCATCCAACAGCCCTCATCTTGCATTGGTTTTTCTGTTGGTTCCATCTTGCATTCACAAAAGAGGAGGCTCCTTCTCTAACACTGATCATTAGTAGAGGTGAATTATGTATCTACATAGCAATGACAATTTTCTCAACTCTGGAACATTTTCCAGGGAGAAGATTGAGTGCCTTTGACTTGAAGTAGATCAAAAACCACTTTTATTTGCTCATATCTTTTTAAATGACTTTTATCAGACTGAAATGTGTTTTATGAGGACTATTATTGAGGCTGTGATTTTATCTTCTGTAAAAATTATTAAGGCACAATCAATTGCTCAATCAATTGTATAAATGCTATCGGTTGATGACACTTCAACAACCAGTTCTCCTTTCATAGGATTCTTTATTTAAACTGGGCTTGGATTTCATAGAGGATGACACCAGACCCAAGTACCATAGAGTTAGATAGAAGTCATATTTATTTATTTATTTATTTATTTATTTATTGGATTTATACCCTGCCTCTCTTCACCCAAAAGGGGAACTCGAGGCGGCATTGTACCCTAAGTATTGAACTTTTGGCACCAGGCTAGCAGATACACAAATTGCTATGTCTGGGGGTTAATGGTCATCCATTTAATACCATACTGTCAGAAAGAAAAAGAGATGATGGATACAACTGTTTGTGCCTCTATAGCAAGAAATCAGAATGGTAAATGCTAGTTCAGAATGATCTGCTGACAGTTGCATTTTTTCCAGCATAATATATATTAATATAATATTGGTATTAAACCAGCAAGATCAAAATCAACAAAAAGCCAACTAAGTACTGTTCATCAAAGGCAAAAATAAAAAAATTCAAACATTTTATCTCTGATCAAAATTAGGATATTGCAATCTCACTTACCCATTTATGCTTATATCGATAAGATTCAATCCTCTCAAACATCAATATGGAGTTTTGACACTTGACATTAAGACTTCTTCATGTTGCTATCTCTTCCTGGTGACTTCATGGACACACCCATATCATTTTCTTGGTAGCAATATGTATGCGGTTTGCCATTGTCAAAAAGACGGCTGAGAAAATATTTCCAGACCCCTCACATCCTGGACATAAATTTTTTCAACTTCTACACTCAAAACTATGCTACAGGGCACTACACATCAGAACAACTAGACACAAGGACAGTTTTTTCCCAAATGCCATCACTCTGCTAAACAACCAATTCCCACAACATTGTCAAATTACTTACTAAGACTGTAGCACTACTACTCTTCTCATCCTTCCTAGTACCTACCTCCTCCCAGTTATGATTATAATCGTGTTGTTGTAACTTTACAATTTATATTGTCTTATCTGTTGTCTTACTACGATTTGATTGCTTATTAGCATCCTATGACTATCACTGTAATATCTTATGATTCTTGTTGAATGTATCTTATTATAATTACTGTTTTTATTTTCCTCTATGCACACTGAGAGCATATGCACTAAAGACAAATTCCTTGTGTGGCCAATAAAGAATTCTATTCTATGAGATGCTTCTGTGTCTAGTCTATAGACATAGTGCATTTAAATTCATGCTGTAGAAAGGCAATAAGTTACAGGCAATGTAAGAGCATGTGAAAGTTTTATTGGCTCTGATACATCTGTGATGGCACATTATCATGTTTCTTTTGGTTAATATGTTCTGTCTATAAGAAGTGAATATGCAGTCATGAATCAGGCTTTAGGGATCCTTGACAGGTGTTCTTTGCTAACAATGATAACTTGTGAGATTTTAAAAAAGTAATGAGAATTGCATTTATATGTTATGTCCTTTGACTTAGAAGAATGTTATAGCTGCAGAAATTGATAATAAGCTGACACCATCAGCCAGACACTGAAATCAAGAAGGAGGTTTGAAGTGAACACATCATGAGAGTAAAGAAGACTTAAAAAACCCAAATGCCGTGGAGCAAATACGATCAAGCCAATTAATACCTGGGCAAATCTAGTAATCAGACTGGATATTAGATACACTTTAGACTCAAGCAGAATTAAAAGCCCTAGAGAGGAAGTTTAGAAAAGTAATGACAATGAATCATGCCCTTCATCTATGCAGCAACATTGACAGACTCTATGTACCAAGGTAAATAAGTGGCCGTGTAATGTTGCAAGCATATCAGACAGTTGATGAAGGAAAAAGGACATTGGAAGAATACCTGATCATCATTGAAGAACAATGATGAAGATGCACTGAAGCTAGTATACCAGGAAGACTTACTGAATAATGGAGAGACCAAATTGGCCTACAGCAAACACCAAATGAAGTAAAGAGAATCACACGGCAAAGTATTACATGGCTAATACATAAAAAAAAATAGTAGACAAAACAGATAATAAGATCTGGCAATGGCTAAGAGCAGGAAAATTAACAAGAGAGACAGAGGGGCTAATGCTGGTTGCACAAGCCCAAGTCTTAAGAACAAATCCATAGCAATCAGAAGTGAGAAGACAGTAACAGAGAACAAATGTCACCTGTGGAAAGAAGCTAAAGAAATAGTGACCCTCTAGTTAGTTGCTATTAGAATATCACTGACTACAAAGAGTAGCATAACAATTGTGCACTGGAAAACCTGCAAAATATCTCATTTGTTTGCAAGCAAAAACTGGTGGGACCACAAAATAAACAAAGCAATAGAAAACGAAGAAGCTACAGTTCTCCAAGACTTTAGAATTCAAACTACAGGCACCTGCCACATAGCATCCCAGACTTAACACTTCTAAATAAGAAAGAAAAACAAGTCAAGGAGACAGAAGAATAGAAGAGAAAGAACTGGAGAAAATTGAAATATGCAAACATCTTCAAATAGAAGTAGAACAACATTGGCAAAAGAAAACAAAGATATCATCATTAGTAATAGGTGCCTTGTGTGCAATCCTAAAAACATGGAGTACTACAGGATCCAAACTGGATCAGTCACTGGGACCAGAGGTTTCATCTTCCGAGCTTGTGTTGGAGCCCAACCTCAGGGAACCTCTCTCTATCAGAGTGTGCTTTGGGCTATTCTTTGTGTGGTATTTATACACTGCCTGTTTGTGTGGCTTTTTAGATATTGATTGGAGTGTTGATGTCTGGCTACTAAGTCTTTGGTAATATGATATGATACAATATGATACAATAAATCTTTATTGTCATTGTCCTGTACAGAACAATGAGATTGAAGAATCTACATCAACTACTTCAATTTTACAGAACCTAACAAAATACCCTGTACAAAAATATGTCAGCATACTCCCACCCCACATATACACATTTAACCCCCTAAAAAAAATCTAAAAACTCTAAAAATTAAGTACAGGAGTTCCTCAGAAACTGCATTCTGCTGCATTCAAAGTCAAAACACTTTTGGGTAGAAGCTATATCTCAAGCGGCTGGTCCTGGTCTTTATGACCCTGTACCTCCGTCTAGAAGGCAGAAACTGAAAGAGATCATTTCTGGGGTGCGTGTGATCTTGCACAATCTCTACAGCTTTCTTATAACACCTGGAGTCATAGGTTTGATCCAAAGTGGAAGAGTACACCCAATTATTCTCTCCACAGTCTTTAATAATATCATTAAGAGTCAGCCATCAACACCCCAATCAACCTCTAAAAAGCCGCACACATATAAATACTACACCCAGAATAGCCCAAAGCACATACACTACAAGAGAGAAGATGGGCTCCAGCATGGGTCTAAAAGCTCAGAAAACAAAACCTCTCATCCTGGTGACTAATCAAGATTGGATCCTGCAACATTGCCCTGGTACATCTATATTCTCCTTCATTCATCTGGAGGACTACTTGAACTCTGTCAGCACTGGGGGAAAAAATCACCAGTCAACTGCAAAAAGCAATTTTATTTGGAACAGCTTACATCCTGTGACAATATTTTTAACACCACCAAACAATATTTACCTACCCTCGGTCCTTGGAAAGGTAGACAAAAATACCACACCCAGTCTAAACATCTGGCTAACTGCAATCAAACATAACTTCATGTTTCTCTTATTGCTCCAAAAGCAAAACTATGCACCCCATCCACCATGTATTGTCTATTGTACAAAAACTGATTTAATAAATTCTGACTCCTGGAAAAAAAAAATGATCGTAAATGATTAAAAAAAAGCTATTCACTTCTAGTTTACTTATACATATAGCAAAGAGCAAGAAATGGTTTTGATGCAACATTTGGCTCACAGGCCTTCCTTACAAATGTGTCCCATTTGGCAGATAACATTTTATGTATGTTCATAAAATGCTATCTGCCCAGGATACCTAGCCTTTTACACAACCTTATTAATGGCCATCTCAAAAAGTAGGTAAGATCTCAGAAATAAATACATTTTCATTTAATATGGAATTAATTAAACTTGGTTAATCTTATTACACCCCATGCAGTCTCATTCAAACTTTTCATGTGGCAGTAGCTTTTGGAAAGGCTGTGGAAGATAATTCCCTGAGCATGGATTATTATGTAGCCAAAATGATGCTAATCTATAATATGGGGAATCTCAGCAAGCTTTTGGAACAAGTAAATTTTGAGAAATAATCCCAAGAACCAACAAAGAATGCAGTGGTGTTGACTGCTGGGAACAAATCTTTCCTGAATGCAATAGTGCTACCTGAATAAACATATATAGGGTTGCATTGTTGGATATCATTGCAACCCTATATATCTTATTGAGGAATGGAACACAAGTTGTACTGGGTAGAACTGTTGAACATTTTATTATAGGCCCTATATGGAGGGGAGGGAAGGGGAGAGAATATGTTTCCTGAGTAAAATAAATATAACAATCTAAGAGCTATTTTACATTAAAAAGGGGGGGGGGGCTCCCTGCATAGGACTACCATATCTGAACTATATCTCTTTGTTGCTGTCTCATGGCAATCCACATTTCTACAGCTCATAAATGGTAGCCCTAGGCAACCTCTTTCATAATTTGTAGATATGCACTGGATAAACTGGTTTAAACATGGGTCATGGAATTTAACCTTCTTCAGTGTCTTGAGGTGGCAGGCTAACTTGGCATGGGAGAGAACTATTCAACTATGGCATATACAGATCTGCTCTCCAATAGAGAAAGCAGTCAGTGAATCTGCATTCCAAGTATGTGTCAGTATATTGCATAGATCTCTATAGAGCTGGATTTGTGCAGTAGCAAATAGTCTTAACAGGAAAACCAGTCTATGATAAAATCAATCTATGTATTCCAGAAGGAAAATACGCTATTACCTGTCATAAATGACTGAAAATAAGATGAAAAGTATGGAAAAAGTGATTGGCCAATCATAGAATCCAAAATGAATGAGGGTCATGACTATGAAGCATTGACTTTAAAAGTATCTTTCCTTTTGACCATATTATTTGGAAATAAACCTATTCATATGTACTTTCGTCAAAGTAATAAATAGAGATTTAAAAGCAAGACTGATTTAATTATTTATGATGGAAAACTGAGAGAAGCAGTGAAAAAAAAATGTGTAGGGATTTTGCTATCCATGATAGTACCTATGAATGTCCACTAGGTGGAGATTGGGTAATCTCTATACCTGTAAAGGTGAGGAGGGCTATTGCCAGGTATAAAAGCCCCTGCACATCGGTATACCAGGCTTTTTGTATTATGTTCCAGAGGTAGGAGAACATGCAGGCCTGCATGACCTCCATTATACCGAATGGGCTAACATTTAGTCAATTACTTGCTTTTATCTACTATTGTTTTCAATACATCTTTTTACTTTGGAAGCATCTGGTTCAGCATCTGCTTTTGGATTAAGGGAGCATCTCCTAGAACTGTTGATCCTCTTAAAATAATTCTAAGATAATGACAAGGGGTTCTAAATACAGGGCAGATTATTACTTGATAGTGTCAAGAGTAAGATCTTGGAGGAAAAATGGACGTAGAAGAGTTTATAGTGAAAGCCAAGTGATTACAGGAAGGAAAAATATGAGTTCTCTATGAAAATGTAATGACGAATACTTCCCCAACCCAATGGATAGAAAACAAATATAAAAAAATATGGAATTGCATGAAATGCATGTAATTATACCATAGGAGTATGGAAAGTGTGGGAAATTATGAAACAGAAAATGCTGTGGATTAAGAGAAACTAAAGAAAAGAGAATTATTGCTGAAACAAATGAGAAAGAGAAATAGACAGAATGTAGAATGTTGTTAAATCAAACAAGCAACACTTATAAATAAAGGAAAGAGAACATGCAAACAATTTTCTTGGAAATGAAACATTGTTTTGGAATTTTAGAAGGTTATACAAGGAACTGACCCATAGAATGAATGGCATTAAAATTGAAAGGGATGAAATTACTTGGGTTGAAATTGAAATGATGAAATGGTAGATGGACTATTTTAAAGATGTGTATAGTAAAAAATGTGCTGTTGAAAAATTGAAATTAAAGTGGAATAAAAATGGATGCTATAAATATAAGAGCCCAAGAGGGGTGTGGAAAGGAAAAGCAGGCCATAAATGCTGTGAGATTGTTGAAAATGTAAAGCTGGAAGAATACATGGTGTTAATTGGAACTATATTGAAAATAGCTTGTTTGGTTATGAAATGGCTGTGCAATTTAATATGTTTGGAAGATTATATATGCTCACATTTGGAAGAATGGGGTTATTGTTCCCCATACAAATTGAAAAATAGCAAAAAATAAATGCACAACAATAGGCAGATTAATTTGTTAAATGTGCCAAGGAAGATATTTGGCAGAATTCTGATAGAACGACTGTGAGAATTGACTATGAACAAAATTTAGGAAATGTCCTATGGCTTTATGTCAGGCAGGGTGCGTGCAGACTTGCTTTTCAGCAAATCACTATGAAGCATATGATTGTGAGAAATAAAGTTTATTATAGATATGTTGCGTTAGAGAAAGAAAATGATAAAACAAATAGGCTTGAGTTTGCATGACTATGGAGTTAAGTGTTGGTTATTCAATGCAACAAGACTGATATGTGAAGGAAATATAACATGCAAAACATATAAATGGAAGGCTTGGTGAAATGGTTTAGCACTGAGAGGGAATATAACAAGCATTCATCATGCTCCTTTTGATATATTTATGCAGAAAGGAAAAATGAATGTGTGTAGTGACATTATAGACATGTTAGTTGGGGACATGAATGTACATACACTGATGTCATGTTCTTGACTGAGAAACTGATTTGATTTTCAGCAGGTAAACTGTATGGTGCAACAAGCAATAGAGAGCTGAAAATTAACGTATCAAAGAGAAATATTATATAGTTGAGAGTGACAGAATAAATGGAATCAATGTGCATGGATGTGCAAATACTGTTAGAATTATAATGAATAGGACATTGCCCATTGTGAATTAATGTTTGCAGTAAGAAGCAAAATTGGCTGGATATAACATTATGTTTCTTTGTGATACAAAACTGAGAGTTGAGCATATTAGTATATTCCTAATCGAGTTCCCCTTGATTGGGGAAGTGAGGGGGGTATAAATCAAATAAATAAAAATAAATAAAATAAATTATGTTTGATATTTCTATCCCCCCATCCCCATTTGCTTTCTGAAGAACTCTCTTTTTTCAGCATATGGCAGTATTAGAGTTTCTAGTGTAGTATGAAGTAGGTAGATTTTTTTCATTCTAGAGTAAAACATAAAGCAGTAACTCTGGTGGATCTGTCAGCTTCAACTTCCAGTCTTCATCCTCTGAAATCTTTGGTTCTTTATTTGATGTTCAAATTTCTGAAGTTAAAAATTGATCCTGAAATTGATCAAAATTGATCAACATCAGGACTTCCGGGGACACTTCCGGCGATACTGGAAGCAGAGGCCGCGAGCTCCATGGCTTCTGCCCCAGGACTACCGGCCCAAGGACCCAGAAGAGGGTCCAAGCCTATTGCAGGGATAGGCGAAGCTGAGGAGCATGGGACGAAGGGTTGAGGGGAATCACCAATCCCCTCCCCACCTCCCTGGAGCTCTTGCAAGGACTGGCTAGGACGGCCACCAAGATGGTGGTTATTAGGCGGAATCCCTCGGACACGTGAGTGCTGGAGGGGAGAGGAGAATGAAGATCATGAATAAATCCAACCTGTGGTAGGACGGGCAAAACAAGACGGGTGGAAAAAGCGTAATATCGAACTGAAAGCGATCCAAAGAAAGTGGTGGTTGCATCTATTTAATTAAAGGGCAAAACAAAGAGGAGGCAACCGGAAAATATGGAGAGGTTGCTGTTCCTAAGAACTGCCCATTCTGGAGTTGGAAGGGAAGATTGGAGCTCTGGTTTTTAAAAGAATTGACTAAACTTTTGATCTTCAAATTTATTTATTTATTTATTTATTTATTTATTTATTTATTTATTTATTTATTTATTTATTTATTTATTTATTT
>JANHGC010000681.1:0-13608 GCA_027560395.1 Boaedon fuliginosus | reverse complement strand
ACTCATAGGTTAGTCAGTGGATGACATCCCCCGAAAATAAGACCGGGTGCCTTTTTGGGTGGCAAAAAAAATATAAGCCAGGGTCTTATTTTCGGGGAAACATGGTAATTGGGTATCATCAGCATACTGATGATACCCTACCCCATGCCATCGGACGATCTCACCCAGCGGTTTCATGTATATGTTAAATAGAAGAGGGGAGAGAACCGAACCCTGAGGGACCCCACAAGGCAGGGCCCTCAGGCTAGATCTCTGCTCGCCCCACCAACATTGACTGGGAGCGGCCCAAGAGATAGGAGAACCACTGCAGGACAGTGTGACCCACTGCCAACCCCCTGAGTTGCCCCAGAAGGATACCATGTTCGATGGTATCGAAAGCCGCTGAGAGTTCAAAGCTGCTGCACAGCTGTTGGATCAGAGTATTTTCAGAATACCACAAAGATTTTGAAAGCGATCCCATGTAGCGCGCTGTTGACAGCCGAATTGGAAGTGTGTCCACAAAGCGGGTAACCAGCGAACCGGGAGAAACCCATCCCTGACTGAAAGACAAAACAATGCCAAATGTTTTGGAAAAGCATCTTGGGAATAGTAATCAATTTAGGAATAATAATCTGTAATACTTGGGAGCTGGCTGTTCCAGGGTAGCCCAATATTCACAATCAATTCTACAATCAACTGAATTCAAGTAGAAGCCCATCCCCTCCAGCATCTAAGTCTTTAAACAAATTAAACATTGGAAAATTCATTTAAAACCTTGATATTGTGCTTTGACTCAAGATTTTCTGAAATCCTGATATTTATTTACATATGAATTGTATCAGGTTGAATCAGATTGTAAGCCGCCCAGTGTTCCATGACGGTGAGATGGGTGCTGAATAATTAAAGGTAAAGATAAATGTTTCCTCTGTTCAATCTTGTCTGAATCTAGGGGGCAGTACTCATCTGTGTTTCCTAGCCAAAGGAACCAGCGTTCCATGGTCCTGTGGCTCGCATGACTATATGCCAAGGCGCACAGAATGTTGTTGCCGTCCCACCAATGTGGTACCTATTTATCTATCTGCAATTGCATACATGAATGGATGGACGGATAAATAAATAAATAAATAAGCCTTGCTATTGATTTTGGATTTTGTGGACCTGAATTCTAAAATGGGCTTACTTTAAGAACCTTATGCTGGCTTTGGATTCTGGAGTGTTTGACTGCATCTCTGCTACCCTATTATGTCAACTATATTCAATCGGGAGCATAGTAGAAAATAAGTCTCAACCCCCCCCCCCCCGACAGGTTGATAAGAATTTCAGGTCAGATATCTGAAAATTTTGATTATCAGTGTAATGAGCTGCCCATGAACTGTTCTCACTGGATTGATACTTCAGTTACAGGAAACAAGCTGGTAAAGTAATGAACAAAAACACAGATGACATAAAAAAATCAAAAGAGCAAATCAGTTGACAGCTTATATCATAAATGGCACTTTAACTGAGGTGAAGAGAAACCTGGGAAGAAGCATTTTAGAGACACTGCCTTAATTAACTAAACAAGACTAAGAATTCATATTATATTTTCCAAGATTCTGTATTTATCTCTGACTAGCTCTAAGGAGACTTTACTGAAATCTGTGCAGTCCTTGGTCTTGTCCAGCTATGTGGGGCTTGACACAGGCAGAAAGAGTTCTTCATAAGCTAGTTTTAAGAAAAGCCATACAGAGACTGTAGTCTATAAGTCTGAAGTCATACATACTAACCTCAGCATTCAAATCCTATATCTTTTTCTCCTGTGTGTCCTAACACAGAAGTCTCCAACCATGGCAACTTTAAGCCTGGCGGACTTCAACTCCCAGAATTCTGGGACTTGAAGTCCTCCAGGCTTAAAGTTGCCAAGGTTGGACACTCCTGTCCTAATAGACTGAGAGTCAATCACTTGGTTTTGGGAGGAATGCCTGACATTTGTGCATTGTTATTGTAATGGCCTCAAGTCCTCTGCTTTTGACCTTGCCTGTCCTCGCCCACACACCAGTGTGAGATACTGTCTCATGTCACTACTACCAAGTAAGCAACTTTGCAGAAGACTGCAAACCTTTAATCTATCAATTTCTTATGGAAGTTCCTCAGAGCACTAGACTGAATCCAGCATTGGTTGAAGGTAAAAGGTCATTGCCTGTAGTTGTATGTATAAGTTCTTACAATGTACAAAAAATTAAGAGTCTCAAATTAAGGGGCTTATGAGATTCATTCTGTCTGTCATATTTGAAGCCTAGAGAGACATAACATTGTCAGAGAGACTCCAGGGTAGAATGACAGAAACAGTAACTGTGATTGTAAACGGATGGGGAAATTACTCTTTCCTGAGATATTTTTGGACCAGAAGACATGAGGAAGAAAGCTGAAATAGCTCAAGGGTCTAATATGCTTTCAGAACAAACAGAATCTCCAGATCAAGATTGTTATGCAATCTGGGCTTATTTCCTCATGTACTGTAGCTTTGAGATATTCTCTGCTTTTTTAAAAAGAAGAGATGTAGCATCTAACATCTAGAAAGTAGGACAAAATGTATGTAAGCCTGTTGGAACCATGCAGATCCTTTATGGGGGTATGTGCTGTATAGGCCCAATTGACTGAACAACCGTGCATAGTTCTCTGAACTGTTCTGTAAGAAGCATAGGCGCCAGATGTCAAAGAAAGGCACACGCAATATGAAATCTCTCAAACGGGTTCTAATTAGTATGAGTAGACACAAGAATTAAGTGACATTGCAATGCTGTGACAGCTGCAAATAAGAGATTTTATAAAGCACAAAACTGCTTCTGAATGTGAAGAGATAAATATTTATTTACTGGTTCTGAAAGATTCTTTAAAAGTCAAAGCCTATCTCATTGCCAGGTTTTTGGCAGATCAACCCAAATGATGTTGGTCCAAAATAGTTTTTACCCACTGGATTATTACTCACCATGACGTATACAGTAAAATAGTATGCAATATCTATAAGCAGTATCTTAATTTTACTTCGTACTCCGACTGTGAATTTAATTTTTCAGTTTATATATTTTTTTTAGTTTCTCAGACTTTAAAATACAAAAAAAAGTAAAAACAATGGGAAACTAGGGGAGGAAAAAGGAAAGAGGAGAGCGTGTGGGACAGAAGGGGAAAAACCTCAATTTGCCAGAAAATAAACCATTGGAGTTGCTCTCTAGCTTCCTCGGTTTTCAACACATATACTATTAATGTTTAGCTTGTATTTGCCTTTTGACAGTTTTCTGATCAGATGAGCAGATTTGCAAACAATGCACAGAATCATATTTTCTCAAATCTTTTATCTTCTTAAGTTGCCAACATGGGAGCCAAAGGCTCTTTTGGAAATAAGGATTACCCTGGAGGCTGGTGTTTTGCTTTGTGTTATACTAGCTCCCTTTTTAAATAATCTTTTAAAAATAACCCACCAAGGTGAAAAAACCGTGAACAATCTGAGCCCCCTCTGAGAGCTATAGGAGGTAACATAAAGGAACTTCATGGAAGAAAGCATTATCAATTTAGATGGTACTTGGTAGGCGCTACTACAAAGAAAAAAAATCCTCCTAATTCTATCATCCTTTTTTAAAAACGCATCTGCATGTGACCTTTTTGTGAACCCAAGTTCCTATTTTCACCTCCAAAAGCCAAATAACATGGTAACTGTGGCTGGTCAATAATTCTGGATGCAATCTGCCCAAGGGATGTTAACTTTTATGTCCTCTGGGTGGCATTTGAATTTGATGGCAGTCAGGTATGTGTACACTAGCGTGGTCATTAGAATGGGCAGATGTTCACGTCTAATGGCCTACAGTTAGGATTGCTACAAGGGGAATTCTTTGAGAGGGAGCAATCCTGCCCCCACCCCCAAGTCTGAACACCAATGACTTGCAGAATGATACTTTTGTCACAGCATCATTTACTTGTAACAAAACATAAGGCTGAATTAAATGTATGTACGCACCAAGCAAAGGACCAGGCTGTAACATTTGTTCATATTTAGAGAATACAGGGTGAGCCTCCTATATTTGTACAAGTGACTACCAAGGACTTAAACTATTGCTGAGTATACTATAGGGTCCTCTTTGTTGTAGTACTTGCACTCTACCTGCCTAAGCAGAAATGTCCATAATCTCAATGGACCCCTGAACACTCACCACAGTCACAATGATAAACTAAATGCACCAGTGACCTGCATGCCAGTATCTATGCAAATCTCAACCAGGAGCTGAGATTTATATATGCTTCACATACCCCTGAGGAAATACCTATTTTATAGCACTGATGGAGCAGATGTAGTTGTCTATGCAAAATGTGAGTGGAATTTAATCAAGGAGGGAGGGAAAAGACAGCACTATGTATTCAAAACAAGCAAATGCATACACTACTCCTTAAACCTGCTGGCACATCGGAATGGATAGAAAATGCCATCTCTGAACTAATTAGGCACTTTATTGTATACTGCAACTATACATTTGCATGCTCACATTAGTGGGATCTTATTCCCTTCCAGCTGTACCAAAGAGACCAAAATAAATCTTAAATGTTGATTGTATAATTGACAGCCAGATAGGGTTTATAGGGGATGGCAAACTCCCTTTAGAAATGTTTGAAAGTGGAGGTCCAGTGTGTTTTTCCAAAACAATTTACATTTTTTTACAACCTCAGAAAGAAAGAGACAGCAATTAAGATGGTGTACAAAAACACTTGTCCCTAATATTCTGTTAGAGCAGTCAATAGTTGATTTTCTAAGACACAGTTCTCTGTTTGGCAGGGGGAAAGTTGCTTCAGATTGTGAACTTATGTTTAATTATGCAATACCTGGCACAGGTAATGCATGAACAACCCTCAATGATATAAAAATGATATATTGAGAGGAATTGGAGAACAGAGATGGATCATTATTATACAGTCAAAAGCAAAACATGTTAAAGTTTTATATAATGTAGGGGCATCGAATAGAAGGAGAAAGACAGAAGGAAAAACATGCATTTAAAGGAAATTCAGGAGAACACAATTCAAATCCTGCCCTCGGCTAGTCAACTTGGGTTGTTTAGTTCAGTTTTTCTTTTTTTGTCCAGTTTACCTCACATGTTTGTGGTAGTACCCCAGATAGTAGAGTCAGTAATCATAGGGCTAGCTTTGCTGGATAAGTGGCCCCCCACAATATGGTGGGATTGGGGTTTCTGGAAGCTACGACTGGCTGTTGGGCCCAACCCGCTAGTATCTGGGGGGAGATGTGAGGGGTGATAGCAAGTAGAGAGGGCCTGTTGGAAATCCGTTGCCAGCATTCCCACAGGTATATGAGGACTTGCAGCTGTGTTCAGTGTGGAGGATTGTGATCTCTTACCTCCTCATCGTGCTACCAATGGTGCCATTGAATTGATACCTAGAGCCCCTCTACCTTAGCCACACACGTACTCTATGATGCCCAAGGGAATGGAGGAGGTGCAGCAGTAAATTGAGAAGAAACTGGCTATGGGGTTTATCTGGCCAGGTTGATCCAAGGTTGCGGCACCCATTCTATTCAGAGAGAAGAAAGATGAAGGCCTACGTCTGTGTGAGGATTATCGTGGTTTGAATGCGGTGTGCATGGAGCCTTTATACACCCTCCCATTGATGAAAGACATGTTGGCAGCCTGTCAACCGTTCGGATTTTCACTAAACTGGATCTTTGGGAGGCTTACTACCAGGTACAAGTAAAATGGGGCGATGAGTGGAAGACAACATTTAATTGCCTGCTCGGAAGCTACCAGTTCTGCATAATGCCCTTTAGACTACAGGGTGCTCTGGCTGTATTCTTGCAGAAGAAGATAAGAAATGGGCAGAGTGTAAGCCATTCTCTGTGGGAAACCGCATATACCTCTCCACAAAATATCTTAAGCTGAGAATCCCAAGTAAAAAACTGGGCCCAAAATACATGAGTCAGTTCCCCATAAAACGTGTTATTAACCCAGTCATGGTAGAATTACAATTACCAGCTCTCCTGGGAAAAATCCACCCCATATTCCATACTAGTCTGTTAAAGCTGGTAGAGTCCGCTAACATATCCTCTACATCACCAGAGCCTGGTCCTGTCCATGGGGATCAATATGAAATAGACAAGATATTAACCACACTCATGCTTCACCACGTCCCAAGCCCCATGCCCTTGTGATGCAACCGAACATTGTCCAAGGTTGAGGAGATATTGAGATGGACTCCAGTACCTAGTATGGTGGAAGGGGTATCCCTCTAGTGAGGCCTTCTGGGTGGCTGCCCAGAGATTGATAAGATGCTTCCACCAGTGTTATCCACACAGACCAGGCTAGGTGTGTAACAGAAAGGCGTTGTCTAATACCTCTCTCTCCTGTCTTCCAGGTGAACCCCTGATAGAGGACAGCTGCCTGTTGAGTCCCGTCCTGGGTCTTGTCATCACCAGGGACCCCAGGAAAGTCCGATGTCTGAGAGACTGGGAGCCATTCATTGGTGTACCCCTCTCCCCCCTTGCCAGAAACCTGGTATGCTGGTGTGCTGCTCCACTTGGGCATCTGTTACAGTGGTACCAGAGACTGACCCATCACACAAACTAGCTAGAAATGTCAGTGCAGAGGTAGATGCCTGGACTAGTGGTGGGCATGTGGTGAAGGGGTGTAACCTTGGACAATGTTGGGTTGCATCACGAGGGCATGGCGCATGGTGAAGCACAAGTGTGGTTAAAGTGGATATTTAATGTGCTGGAGTGGAACCAAGATCAGCACTATCTTTATTTGGGCTTGTCCCTGCTCAGCAGTGTTAGAAGATTGTGTCTGTTAAAGGTGGATTAAAGATGTTTTGGCAGAGACTGTTCACTTGGAGACTTTTTGTTCCCCTTACGGCACAACGTACCTACACTGTCAGAGGGGTTGTTTTGGAATGCAGTAAGAGTGAATCCCACTTATGTACAGTGGCATCCTGAGGAATGGCAGGCTATCAAAATAGTAAATATGAAAGCAAAGAAAATTCACCTTTTAATTTCCATCACAAGTAGGACTGCAGCCCTTCAAATTTATTTATTTATTTATTTATTAGATTTATACCCCGCCTCTCTTCACCCCAAAGGGGGAACTCGAATTATATCACACATGCATTGTAAAGAAACTATATCAAAAATCAATAAAAAACCACACACAACCAGGCACTATGTAAATGCTACACATAGAATAGCCTACAGCACACATTCCAGTAGAGACAAGTTCTCTTAGGATGGGCTCCAGCATGAGTCCAAAAGCTCAGAAGACTAAACCCCTGTCCTGGTGACCCACCCAGATTGGATCCTGCAACATTATCCTGTCACACATATATTTGCCTTCATTCATAAATCAATTTCTACTAAGGCTATTTACTGTTCATTGTAACCTCATAATATTTAATATTGAATGACAGCCAGTTTGGTATAGTAGTTAAAGTACTGGACTAAGAACTGGGAGTCTGTGAATTCCAGTCTTTCGTTAGGCAGCTGGGTGACCTTGGGCCAGTCATCCTCTCTCAGCCCTAGAAAGAGAGCAACGTTAAGCTACCTTTGAAATCGTGCCACGAAAACTGTAGAACTTGTCAAGGCAGTCACTAGGAATCAAAAACTCACACGTATACAATATTGAACTAGGAAAATCACTGGCTCTGTGGAAGATTTTTCTTGGCAATTTTGGAATTTACTCAGGGGATCATATACTTTACTAAATAGGGCTATAACTCTATAGGTTAGATAAGTTTTCTAAGCTTCTTTTAACTCTGATACCAAAGGTTGTCATTTTTAATCTCCAAAACAAGGGAAATTATTGAGTGCAGGAGGAATAATTATACTAATTGTAATGCATAATGTTTTAATTACTATTAAATCAAATTAAATGTTTGTGCTGACTTACTTCTTGGGGTTGGACTTACCACTGTTTGAATTACAGTTCCTGATGCCATTCAAAGGTCAATGGGAGAATTTCTTCCTGGAAAAAAAACCCCATTTTCAGGACCAAGCTACAACTTTGGCTGATGGCTGGCCAGAGTAAAATGCAAGGATTTAAGAAAAACGGAGCAACGGACATGGCAGAATCCTCCTTTATTTGGTCCCTGTTATTTCAATCACTACCAAAGAGTTAATAGGACAATCTGAGAATGGTTTTGTCTCTCTTCTCCTATAATTAATCTCAGTGGGAGGTTTACTAACCTTATGGAGAAGGAGGAGGAGGGGAAAGAGGAAAAAGGAGGATTTTTTTTTTCATATAATGTTGTAGATATTATTTTTGTCCTGGTCAGATAAAAAATAAACCAGCTTTTGGACAAGGAACCAATGGAAATAAAATCTGGTTTTTTTTTTTACTTTGTTCCACAAGGCTTAAGAAACAAATCAATAAAAACCCTAATTATAATGAATAAAGCTAGACGTGCATTGTTTAGGTTCTGCATTAAAAATATCCCTAGAAATCTTATTTTAAACAAATGGTAGATTTTAATATTGAAAATTTAGACCCTCTGAATGCTAGCTGACAGCTCCCTAGTGGCTTGAATTAGTTCTCTCTTTCTCTGGCTTAAAGGGAAATCTTGCCAAACACCATTATTCCTTGTTTGGAAACTTAGCTAAGGGGCAAGTTAATTAAAAAAAATGCTCCTATCAACATCAAGAGGAATAATATTCCTTGGAGACAATCTGAGACTGATTGGGTATAAAGTGTAACTTTATGCCTGATACCTATGAATAGCACACATACTTGTAGTTAAGACATTTTAGGACACCACTCTTTCTTCCTCTCTGTCTTTTTGAGTTTTGTTAAAGCAAAGAAAAGTTTCTCTAGATACCGATTAGTAGCATTGGATGTTCAATTCCCTGTTTAGTGCAGGAAATCCAGAATTAGAGAATCTGAAGAAATTTCTACTCTCTCTCTAAAGAGCTCCAGCAAGATAATTGGTTCAGTCATCAAACTTCTCTTAAGACTATACATTAAGAATAATGATCCTAATCTTCAATTTTCTTTTACAGTGGGGTGGCTGTGGAAAGCTTACATCCAGGCTTGAAAGATAAGAGTTCTTGATTATCCTTTGTTCCCCAAACTGTGTTGCTTCCAAATATAAAAGGTTCATACATACTGCTATCATAAATAATAATTGTAAATAGATCTACCTAGTTGTTCCTCATCTTTCACTGAAAAAGAACACAAATATGTTCACAAGTACGAAGGCATTCTCACTCCTGGCTTAATCCAGAGTTTATTTTTATTTTCATTTGTTCTTTTGAATAAGAAATCAAACAAATGAAATTACAACTTCGTTAGTACCTTGGGAGAAGTTCTAGCTGCTGCTGCAGCCAAGGTGTGTAGATCTAGCATTTTGACTAAGCTGGTTGTAGTAATCTAGTCACCATGAATTTAAAGATGCCTTCTCTGTATTTTATATGAAGTCAGACAGTTTTGATCTATTCATCAAATCAACTAAGTACTACATATGAACCCAACTCCTGCATCATATAAAGGACAAAACTTAAATTGCATCTGAGGAGAGTTACATTCATTTCTCTATCTGGGTACGAAGATTGTTAACAATCTACCAAAGTTCATGGGATGGTATAAAAATAACATGGGGAAGAATTTTTCAGTTACTACCCAGCTTGGATAACAATTTACTAAGGAAAGACATTATCTTTTTTAACAATCTTGCAAACTGCTTTGTCCTTCATTTAAGAAAGATTCTATTTGTTGATATTGTTTGTTGAACTAATGAAAAAAAGAATAAGGTTGAATTACACTGTCATTTGAAGTTTCATTATAATGCTATTTTCTTGAGCGCCATTGATTGACCCAATGACGGCTTTGTCTAATTTCTGTAGAGTTGTTATTAGAGCAATTTATTAAAATTGCATGCACTGATTGGAGCCACAAATGATTTCTTGCTAATTATGCAGATGATGTACGAAACTCATTTAAAATTCCTTTTTGAACTTCACGTCAGTGAGCAATTTTTTTTCCAGAATGAAATATGCCTGTGGGTTGAAGTCAAAAATAGGCTGCATTCTGTTGACATTCTTCTGGTGTACAAAAAGAAAAAAGAAAAGAAAGAAAAGAAAAGAAAAAATTGTACAGTCATGGTCAGATGAAATACTCAGTTTCATGTGCATGCACACCATCATATACTCTTATTCACAAAGATTTATTTGAACTATTTTAATATAATACTATTTTACTGCAAGAATTTAATGCAGATGTTTATATGCATAAATTCTAACTTGACCAAACTCAAATAGGTCTCATCCTGAGAGATCTCTCAGGCTGAAAGAGAATCAGAGGATATATTATAGCTTAAATATTCAGATTTTCTATTCTAACTTTCATATTATTATGCATAAAATAAATTAGTATATTTTGGAAGAAGAAAATATGAAGCTGAAATTATTTATTACTCATGATTTGAAAGGTTACTTAAAAAGGTCACATAGGTTTGTACACATAAGCACCTATTTGTTTCTTTGGGCTTTTTTTGTTTTTTTTGCTGGTTTACTGTAGGAATTAGGAGTACAACAAATTGGATGAACTCTCACAATACATTTAATTACAGATAAGTCCAACTCAATGGACCATAGTTTTTTTTCTAAATATGCACAATCATGATATAGGATAATTAAAACATTTCAGTTGATTGAAGAGTCAATTGATGGTTCACAAATTTCTACATTGTAGAAGGCAATTTCTAATAGAGGTATTTTTTAAAAAACTGCAGATGTTAAATGGTGTATTACAACTGGTTTTATTTTTGTGCAATGGAAAACAAAGAATGGCTTTTGTTTTTTAAAAAGGCATTGGGTTTCATATAAAACCATGCATGGCTGCTTCTTTAGCACTGTTGGGGTTTTTTTTGCATTCAAAATAAACAGTTTTATGTAATTAATGAAGATATTTCTGTGCAATTGGAAAGTTGTCTACTTTGAAGTAAGTTCTATTGCTTTCACACAAATATATATAAATAGGGATGGGTTCCTACCGGTTCGCTGGTTACCCGCTTTGTGGGCACGCTTCCCAATCACCTATCAAAGGTGCGCTGCACAGGATTGACTTCAAAATCTTCGTGGTGTTCTGCAAGCACTCTGATCCAACAGCTGCACAGCGGCTATCTGCGGTTTTAGGGCAGGGCTGTCAAACTCAAGTCCTACACCCACACCGGGTTTACTGAAGGGGAAAAAAGTTATAACACGTCACATGATGATGCTGTGATGGCATGAGTTTGACACCCCTATTTTAGGGATCAAGAGAAGATGGCACTGCTTTTCTGTTGATGTTTTAAAAACTTTTGAAGCTTTTGAAAAGCAAGCTGTTCTAAGGAACTTTAATTCGAAGTCATTTATCTTTATCTGTATTGCATTTTCTACAGCTCTATTTCTTTTTTTGTGTGTATACAGTTTTTATTTTATTTTGCAAAAAATCCATCATTCATTAAACAGTGTGTCATCTGGGTACAAATATCTTGTGCAATAGCAATTAACTTTTACAACAGTGTTCATCACATTAGTGTTAATTCTCTACTCTTTGTTTAATATTAATATACATAGTATATCTAATTATAGCAATTCTCAACTTGTTTAATTCTACAAGCGTATTTTCTATTATTTGCTAGTCCTCTTTTATTTCTGATTTTCATATTTATTTTCTAACCATTGATAAAATGCTTCCCATGTCTTATAATATCCCGTTTGTTCTTTCTCTTTAATTGCCAATGTTAACCTATTCATTTCTGCACATTCTATTTTCCTGATCACATTCTCCTCAGTAGGAATCTCTTCACTTTTCCAATTTTGTGCAGATACAATTCTAGCTGCACTTAGTACATTGATAATCAAATATACATTTTCTTTACTATAAGTTTCAGGTAAAATCCCTAATATTTCAGGTTTTAAGTCAATATACTGCTGTATCATCTTTTCCAACCATGTATGTATTTTTGTCCAATATTTTTTCGCTTCTACACATGTCCACCACATATGATAGTATGATCCAGGGGTCTGGTAGCATTTCCAGCATTTAGCTGATTTAACTTTAAACAGCCTTTCTGGCACCAAATGTTATCTACAAAGCATCTTATACAGATTTTCTTTATATGTAGTTGACATTGCTAATTTATAGTTTCTATCCCAAAGTTTCTGCCATTTATCTAGTTCTATTGTATAACCAATTTTTTGCCCATACTATCATTATCTCCTTCCCCTGTTCTTCCAGTTTAATACTCAATAAATAGCTATACAGTTGTTTTATTTTAGCTTTCATCTGTTCCTATCAATAACTTATCCAGTTCTGTCAATTGTCTATAAAAACCACACAATCTTTTTCATATCTTGGTTGTATTTGCAATTGTGAATACCAAACCGCTTTATCTTTATTTGTATAGTATTTTCTACAGTTTTATTTCTGTAGTGTTGTATTCTTGTTGTTTTTATCTTTGTTACCATGAATGTTTTGATTTGTAGTTCTTCTGTGTAAGCCATCAAGAGTTGTTTTGATTGTGGCAGTGTAGAAATGAATTTCTCAAATAAACTTGACAAACAGGAAGAAATAATGTAACAAAGCAAAGAATAATACAAGAATAGAAGAAAAGAAAACATTCACATTAGTATTCTCCAATTGTGACAACGTTAAATTGTTTATGTTATTATTATCATCCTCCATAAGTAATTGATTTACTTGCCAGGACAAAATGTGACAATAGTGTAGATGAATGCACACAACTCATCAAGAATGTTATCTTTGCACCCACACAAAAAGTTCTACCTACAGTACAAAAGTTGACAGAACATTTACAACTTTCTCAAATAAAATTCTGCAATTCAGGTAGCCTTCAACACACAATGGCAATTGGGACCTTGCTAAGTGATGGGGTTATAAAGTGAGAGTGTGTAGGAGGCACCCGGTGGGAAGGGAATCACAAAGACACCAGACATAACTACCGCTGTGAGAAATAGCCAGCTTCCAGTGCAGTCCATCAAAAAGGCGGAGCTTTCTCCTTTTGAATAGTCTGGCTGACCTTCTCTGCTCCTGCCTTTTCTCTGCCCTACGTGTTCTCAGATCAGATACAGAAGGCAGTTCCACCTCCTCTTCATTGGCCACCTGCAACTTCAATCTTTCCCCAGCTGAAGCATCAGACAAATCGCTTCCAGTCAGCCATTCAGAGCCAACAATTAACTCACTTCCTGATGTGCTAGGAATCGATTCATCCTTCCCTGAGCTGATATCTAAAGAGATACCTGAGGAATCGTCCAAGGGAGTAATCACACAACCCTCATTTCAACCCTGAGCTATAAATATTCTCCTATAAAGTTCCCATTGAGGTACAAATGACCAAGCTCAAATTATCTTACTTAAGATCCAGCTCTCTAAAGAAAGCTCTAATGCTGGGAAAGATGAATAGAATAGAATAACAGAGTTGGAAGAGACCTTGGAGCAGGGATGGGTTTCTCCCGGTTTGCTGGTTACCCGCTTTGTGGACGAGCTTCCCGATCGGATGTCAAAAGCGTGCTGCACGGGATCGTCTTCAAAATCTTCGTGGTGTTCTGCAAATACTCTGATCCAACTGTTGGATAGCCGCTGCACAGCTGTTGGATCAGAGTAGTTGCAG
>JANHGC010000679.1:0-13769 GCA_027560395.1 Boaedon fuliginosus | reverse complement strand
TATCTATGTTGTAAACTGCCCAGAGTCCTTCGGGAATTGGGCGGTATAAAAATGTAATAAATAAATAAATAAATAAACCAGCGAACCGGGAGGAACCCATCCCTGGCTCACACCTTTACTAATGCCCCTTCCGGGTCATTACTATGCTGATGCATAGCAACAATGGCTTTGTTTTAATTTCTTTCTGCGGCCTCTTGTCTGCCATAAAGTTAGTTCCCCTCCAAGCGGAGGCAGAATAAAACTTTAAAGCAGGGGTCCTCCCACTGGGCCAGTTTAGGCCTGCTGGACTTCAACTCCCAGAATCCCTCCTCCAGTCGATGTGAGCTCGGGGATTCTGGGGGTTGAAGTCCACAGGGGCCCCTAAGCACTGGTTCACCCCAGGGGCCTTCCAACTGGGCCGCTTTAAGCCTGCTGGACTTCAACTCCCAGAATCCCTCCTCCAGCCACGTCCGCTCGGGGATTCTGGGAGTTGAAGTCCACCAGGCCTAGACTGGGCGAGTCGGAAGGCCCTCGCTTGAAAGGCAAGCCCGGCCGCAAGAAGCGCCCAGCACCGCGGGCTCCCGGCCGTCCCGCCTCTTCTCCCGCTCCCTCTCCCTCTCGCGGGGCGCTTCCCCTGGGCGCGTGACGACGCAGGCGGAGGCCCTGCCCCGGCCTCATGACCGGATGTTTGGAGTCCCGCCTCGGAGTCCGGAGGCGCCGGCAGCTGGAGGGGTTCCCCGGCCGCAGAGGCCCCCCGCGCTCCTTATGGGCTTCCCCCGAGATAAGAGACGACTCCGCGGCGGGAAATGGGTAAGGAGCTCCTCCGGCTGTTCCGCCTGCCTTACGGGCTCCGCCTGGGGCGAAAGGGGAGGGACCGTCCCGGTTGGCTTGTTTATTTGTTTTAACCCCAAGGGAAATGGAGGGGATGCCCCTCGGAAGGAGGCCGTGCCTCTCCCTCTCTCTCTCTGGAGCCCCACCTCGGCCAGTTGAAGCCCGGTGGACTCCAACTCCCAGGATCCCTCCTCCAGTCATTGTTAACTCAGGGATTCTGGGAGTTGAAGTCCACAGCGCCCCCCAAGCATTGGCTTATTATCCCAGGGGTCTTCTCCAACGTGACAGCTTTAAGCCTGGTGGACTCCAACTCCCAGAATCCCTGGGCTCACAGGGCTGGAGGGGGGATCCTGGGAGTTGAAGTCCACCAGTCTCCAACCTTTCCCAAGTTGGCCAAGAGCCCTGATGGAGGATATTTACAGGGAGGAGGATAAAACAGGTTTCCCACCTTTCAGAAATCCAGAAAGTTTGCAGGGCGGTGAAAGAAGGATCGTGCTGGGTTTTTTAAAAAAAAGAATGAATTGACTTTCTGGATCTGGTACTGGATTGAAAAGAGAGTGGTATTTTACACAAATGCATGGGGCTACAGCAGTGATCACCCTACGTGTATGGCTGAGCTGTTTGGGAAGGTACGGCAATGTAAAAGTTGGGGATCAGTGGTGAAAGCAGGGTTAAACATGGATATATATGTGCTGTTACAGACATGCAATACCGCTGTTCATTTGTTCAAGAGGCAGAGCTTCTGGTGTGCCATTCAACCATTTACTTCTGTGGGGAAAGGTCTTTTAGCCCTTGTGGGGGGGAAGTACAACTCTCATTGAAAATGGCCTCCTCTTCTCTTTGCTGCTGGTTCATCGTATTGGTTCTCCTCAGCCTCAAAGGAGCGAGACAGTTGCTGGACTGGGCTTCCTATGTTTGGTTATCGGCAGTAAAATGAATACTTTCACGAGAGAGCTTGTTTTGCCGAAGCATTTTAGAGCCGTTGGTTTGGGCAATGACGTACATAATTCAGCATGGTCTCCCCAAAGAAATATTGGCCTTGTGTTACGTTTGTTTTTAGGTCACTACTGACAAGTTGATGCCTCGCAGGAAACAAGAAGCCTGGTCTGGTGAGAAGATTTGTTAGCAGCTGACTTTAAAACTTCGAGATGGGTAAGGAGGAAAGACGTTAACAGGGCATGTTTCCAAACTTACGTTCCTTAGGCTAACCTAAAATTATCCTAATTTCGTAGGATAATTAACCTAATTCCTATGATGGAATTATTTGGATAGCAGAGATAATAGTAGTGAGTTTGGATGTTTAGCACTTCTAACCTGGTTCATATCGTAGATTTCTAGATTGCATGGAATTAATTTTATCCCTCTTAATATGTAAAAGTGGAGTCAGATATGTCCTGTTTGTGAAAAAAAAGGGTGGCAGACAAACCTTATTGCCTTTTTTGATAAAATAACTACATTAGTGGACCAGCAAAATGTGGTACACACAGTGCACTTGGATTTCAGGAAGGCATTTGATAAAGTAGACTGCAGCCTCCTTCTTGATAAGATAGAAAAATGAGGGAAAGGCAGCTTTACCGCCTGTTGGATTCGTAGCTGGCTGACAAACCACACTTAATATGTAATCCTGAAATTAATGTAACCTGAAATTAATGTAATTAATGTAATCCTGAAATTAATGTAATCCTGAAATTGAGCTGCATCTACATGGAGGGAAACTGCTTTGAAGTACCCCAAGGTTCTGTTTTACACCCGGTAGTCTTCAACATCTTCATCAGCAATTTAGATTAGGGGAATAGAAGGAGAACCAAGCTGGGGGGAACAGCCAACCCTTTGGAATATAGGCTCAAAATCCAGAAGGATCTTCATAGACTCGAACACTGGGATCTATCTAATAAAATACAATTCAGTGGGGAGAAAAATAAAGTCCTGCACTTAGGCAGGAAAACCATAAATACCGGAAGGTACAGAATAACTGCTACCTGGCTCAACAGTAGTAACTGTGAGAGGGATCTAGGTGTTCTAGCGGATCACCGCTTAACTATGTAGCAATGTGCTGGTGCTGCTGCCAAGAAATGCCAATCAGGCCCGGGCTGCATCAACAGAGAGAGAACATCAAGATCAGAAGAAGCGATGCGATATTATTCCACACTGGTGAGGCCACACTTGGAATACGGTGCCCATTTTTTATTTCAATTATCCAGAAAAGATGTTGAGACTCTGCAAATGTGCAGAGGAGAGCGACAAAGATGACGAAGGGTCTGGAGGCGAAATCGTGAGATGAATGGCTAAGGGAGCTAGGTGTATTTAGCCTATACCTTTAGAGGAGGTTTAAGGGGAACGTGATGACTGTCTTCCAGTACCTGGGGACTGTCACAGAGAAGACAGGATTGACTTGCTCTTTAGAGCACCCGAGGGCAGGACAAGAAATATTGGGCAGAAATTTGTTAAAGAGAGACCCAACCTAGAAGTAAGGAGAGATTTTCTGACACTCAGAACAATTAGTCAATGAAACAGTTTGGTTCATCGCTGGGTAACCATTGACTGTGTAAGACCCCTGCCACGAGCGAGGAGCTGGCGTAGAAGACCCCTTCTGTGAGTTAGTGAGTCTCTCTTCTCTTTTTTGCAGAGACTGAAAAGCTGCTGACCGCAGTGAATAGTTACGGATCTCATGATAGTGATATGAGGCCAGCCGTGGGATCTGCCGCCTTTCACCTAGAAGAGGAAGAATTCCGAAGGTGCCTCAAATATTACTTCATGAGCCCCTGTGACAAGTTTCGTGCCAAAGGTCGGAAGCCGTTTAAATTGGTGCTTCAGGTGATCAAGATCCTAATAGTCACCGTTCAGGTGTGTAAGAAAATGCAAACTTGGAGCAAAAGGCCTGGTCTTTTTTAAAAATCAATCTACCACAGTTTATGCTGAGTCATATTTAACTTTTCCTTGAGAGGGGAAGGCATCTTTCCTGCAGCCAAGGACTGGGCTCTTTCTGGCCCTCTAAAGGTGCAGAGGACACGGCTGAGGATGCTATGAACTTACTTACCAGAGGGATCCCATTTTTGGCAACTTTTAAGGTTTTGTGATTCTTTTGATTTCTTCAGATTGCTTTGCTTTCTCTTCTACAGCTCATTCTCTTTGGGCTCAGCAATCAGATGGTGGTAACATTCAAAGAGGAGAACACGATTACGTTTAAGCACCTCTTCCTGAAGAACTATGCAGATGGGTCAGACGACACCCATGCAGTTTACACGCAAGCAGACGTCTATGACCACATCTTCCATGCAGTGGAAAATGTGAGGTTCACATGGAGTAGAAGGGGGGCGGGGCAGATGGACGATCTGGAATGAATCGGCCTCATTCTGGTGATGCTCATTTCCTCCTACAGTATTTGGCCATGCCGAGCGAGACGATTGGGCGTTACGCCTATGTTCACCCAGACAATGCTAACCAATCAGCCCTCATGCTCTGCCAGCAATATTACCGCAAGGGAAGGATTGACCCAGCCAATGATACTTTCAACATTGACCCCAAGGTCATCACAGGTAAGCACCTGTCTTCCCTGAACCTTCGCTCCTGTATCCGCTCTTCAGTCTTGGGTGTGGAAACGGTGCTTTCCCTGGCTCAGCTCTTGCGCTCTCCAGGTGAGGCCCTTCTGAAGATGCTCTTGCTCCCAGGCCCTTTCTGTCTAGTAAGCAAGAGGGGATCTTTTCCAGTGGTGGGATTCAGGCAATTGGTTCTCCCGTCTTGGGCCTCAACCTTTCTCTGCCGGGTGAGAAATGGTGGCGGGAGCATCACCCTCCACCCGATACCGTTTCTGCAGACTCCTGCAGGAGTCTAGGGCGGAAAGGAAAACGTTGAGTGGCTCCGGCAGGACAACGGACAGCAATGTGGCAGAAAGTGAGTCGCCGCAGAGCCCCCCTGCTCTGGCCACACAGTGGTGACACCACCCGAGCCTTAAAACCCAGGGCAGAAGGGAGTTCCCCTCCCTGCCCCGCCAAGGGCCTCCCTCTTCTTTATGAGCCCTTAAAACAATATTTTATTATACGGTAACAGGAAGCAGAAAGCTGCTCTAACGGCCTTTCCTTTCCTGGGTTCTACCCGTGCCTCTCAGTCTCTTTACCCATGTTGACGTGTGGTAGAAAATAAGGGAAGTTGTCTTTTGCCTCGCGGTTTTTATAGGAGGGTTCCCTGTGTAGTGGGCCTTCTATTATAACACGAAGAACAAATGGGAGCTTGGTGGCACAAGTCCAACCGGCTATGCAGAAATAACTGACACCCCTCCCCCCCCCTCCCATTTTCATCCAAATGGGGAAGGGTCTAAAGCCCGAGACCGTGTCTCCTTTTTGTACAGAATGCCTTGGCGTGGATCCCCCAGAGAAGATCCCTCCTCCGTCTGAACTCGGGAGGAAACCTCCAGATCTAGCATTGGACCGCAGCTACAAAAACTTCACTCTTAAGTTTTACAAGTAAGTGGTTTTATTTTATTGGTATTTGTAGGATCGACAAACCCCTTATGTTGATGCCCTAGCTGGTGTTTTGGGGGAATATTGCCCTGATCTTTGCAAACCATGAAGATTCCATCTCAATCTTTCTGGCCCTGTGGTGCAGGCATTCCTTTTTATATTCATTATTACTGCTTTGGAACAAAATAATGTGATTCCTATAACTTCGTATCTACAGTCTTGTGAAAAAGAAAGTACAGCTTCTTTGAGTTCAATAGCTTTATGTGTCAGGATGTAGTAAAAATCACCTGGTCCTTAGCGGTTCTTAAAAGTAGGTAAATAGAACCTCAGATGAACAACAGCCCATGATGTATTACACCACAACCTCATTTACTTTACAATAAGACCAAAAGGGAGAAGATCAGATTATGTCCTGATACGTAAAAACGTAGAGCACAAAGAGGGTGTACTTTCTTTCTCACAGGACTGTAGGTCGTTGTCTGTCTGTGTCTGTCTCATATGTGAAGGATGCAGTTATTGCCTCAGATTTTGTACGATTTCAACCGTTGAGATCTAGTCACCTTTCTCATTCTGTTATATTTGTGTTCTTGTGAGATGTTACGGAAGATTGTGATACAGTTAATTCTCCACATCTTGTTTCTGGCAGGCTCATTAATGTCACAATTGACTTCAGGCTAAAAGCCATCAACATCCAAACAATAATCAACAATGAAGTTCCAGACTGCTACACTTTTTCTATAACAGTGAGTAGCCAAGTGCCCCCATCTTTGCTTCTCAATTCATGTTCACGGATTCCCCATTCACATACCGTTTAGTAGAACGGAAGATAGCAACAGCAATAACAATCAGACTTATATCCCGCTTTACAGTGCTTTAAAGCCCTCTCTAAGCGGTGTACAGAGTCAGCCTTTTGCCCCCAACAATCTGGCTCCTCATTTTACCCATCTTGGAAGGATGGAAGGCTGAGTCAACCTCGAGCCTGGTGAGATTTGAAATTGCAGGCAGCAGAAGGGGCCTGCAGGACTGCACTCTAACCACTCTGCCACCCTGGCTCAGTGCGGCTTTGATCCTTTTCTTCTCTTCGTTTTTCCCCAGATTACATTTGACAACAAAGCGCACAGTGGCCGAGTGAAGATCCGTTTGGATAACAAAGTGGACATTCAAGAATGCAAAAACCCAAGTATCTCTGGCAAAGGTACCAGTGAGTGACGGGGGGAGGAACGTGGCACAAGTGTAAGCTTCCTTCATAAGGGGCATGGCACTCAACAGCATACTTAGGCAACGGATATAAAACTATAACATTTGCTTCATTTCTGGACATCCCTGTGGTTGTTCTCTTTCTAAAAGGAAATGATTAAAGATATGCGTGATTGCTTGCTCAGGACACTCGGTCACCATCGGGTCATCCTCCTCTTCGCCGTGGCTGTCACAGGCCACCAGAGTCTGGGGCTCCTGGGTCGGAGTTCCCTCTTCCCCAGTGAGGGGAGGGGAGACCGCGATGGCCTGGCAGGCGCCCTTTCCCTTTGCACTGCGCAAGGGCTTCCTCGGCCTGGCCGGCCCGGGGCTCTTCACTCCTGGTTTGGGGCTGGGGGCCCTCAGCCCTCTCACGGCCTTGGCGGTCGCGATCCCCACAGTCAGCTGGCCATGCGGATGTCCCTCTTGAATAAAGCCCTACTGCTTCCTGGCTTGGAGGAACACACCTCTCTGCCAGGGGGCTTCACACTGGGTCAGAGCTTTTTATGGCTGCAACCCAGGAGTTTCCATTTTGGGAGATCAAAACGGTACATTGGTTCATGGCTTTAGCCAGTTTTGCTAGTCAGCTAACCCTTCAGGTAAAAGACTGTTTGCTTTTCCACGTCCCTTCCTACTATTATCCGTGCTCTCTTTTGGTTAAGCAACGGCATCCTTTGGTTTAAAATAAAAAAAAACACCTTAAAATCTTGTGTGGTTTGTTCCACCTGCCACTTTGGTATTACTGATGCTCCATGTTTGCTCTCCCCTGCCCGCCTCTGTCTCGCCTCCAGGGAGGGCACTTCTGTGAGAAGGGGGGTGAGCTTCCTGCTCTCTGTAGCTTCCCGTTTCATTCCAGCTACCCAGCCCTGCCTCGCTTTTTTTCTTGCAGGAGACAACCGCTTCCGGATGTTCTTTGACGTGGTGGTGATACTTATCTGTGCCCTGTCTTTCATCTTGTGTTCCCGCTCGATTATCAAGGGGCTTCGGCTGCAGCACGTGAGCATTGCTAGAGAAGGCCATCCCTTTCCTTAGCGGATCCCTCCCCGTTTTTCTAAGCGGGATGGAAAAGGACCTTTTTTGTGCTGAACAGCTGCAAAAATTCAAAACTTCCATGAAGGTGGGAGGAGGAGCTGGCGCATTTCTTCAAGCATATTGCTTGTATATTTAGAATTGTTTCCTGTACAAACTCAACATATAACCAGAGTCTAGAGCCCTGGCTGCAGTTCATTCTGACCTGGATTGTCCCTGCTGGGCTTCTTGAAGAGCTGCAGCCCTGCGGCATTTCCTCTTCTTCCTCCGCTCCCAACTTTTAAGTTTTGAAATAGAATTTGAAGATGACGTTAACATTTACAAAGTGATCAGATTTAGCCACAAATGAACCTAGTTTATTTAGGAAGGAATAGTTATTTGCAAAAGAGGGGAAGGGGGGGCGAATTCAAAAGAGAAAACAATAAAAGGTTTGCCTGTATTAGTCAAGATTTATGACTGGTCCCTTAGTGACCATTTGAAGTTCTGGAGAGAGCTACCTACGCCCTGGGTTCAAAGTTCTGAAGGTGGCTCTCCTCACGACTGCATGCCGGGCCCTCACAGCCACTCCTCATGTATGGATGTTTGCAGCATCCCATGGTCCCATGACTGCACTTTACGATAGTTTTGGCAAAAAAACAGCATTTGCGTCCAGTTTTCAGCAAAACTGGCCCATAGCAAATAATCGGTTCACGTAATGATCACTTGACAGCTGCCACAAAAAAGGTTGTAAAATTGAGTCAAACATACGGGTGACCAAATTTACAACAGTCTCAACTTATAACCATGATGGGCAGGCTCCATTTTACTCATAAATTGAAAACTACCTATATAAAAAATGTTCTGTGGAACAGATGCAAAATTATTTATTTATTTATTTTATTTGTTTATTTATATTTATACCCCACCTCATTTCCCCAGTCAAAGGGAACTCGAGGCAGCTCACAACAATTAAAATAAAACAATCAATACAATTTAAAAATCTTAAAACAAGCAATCAGCAACATTCATGCAGATGTTCTTGCTATACCAGTTGGCTTATGCAATACCCAGAGTTTGCAAATGTTCAAATAGAAGGAGGAGAACATAGTAGAAAAATTAAGTCAGCTGCTTTTATTCTGCAGTAGAAATGTGCAAAGTATTTTGAATTTGAACAGGCTTAGACATTTCTTGTAAGTCCAGATCGGTGCTGGAACACTTCCAGTGAAACGGAAACACCTTGTTTTGTACACCCCTTTCTTCAACATTGAGTTTTCACTCTCATCTTTAACATTTTCCAGGACTATTTTTGGTTGACCATTTTCTGCTAGGCGTTACTGAACGACCAGCATAAGAAACATGGTGACGCTTGAAAGGAAATGGTTCAAATGATGAAACCATCTCTCTCCTGTCTTAGGGGAGACAAATAATTTGGCACGTCAAGTCTTTCAAACGAAGCTCACCATCTTCTAAACATAACTGTATTCACCGTGGCCCCTTGCCTTGATACAGGGGAAGGAGACAGAGCCATGCAGTGAGGCAGGGTCGCAGGCTGGCAGATTTTGGATTTGAGGATAGACCAGTTGTTGACCGTGGTTCTCTTTCTTTATAAAGGAGTTCAGCCGGTTCTTTCAGCAACGCTACAGCCAAAGCATCTGTCTCTCCGATCGCATGGAATTCCTTAATGGCTGGTACATTTTGCTGGTGGTGAGCGACATCCTTACAGTGTCCGGCACAATCATGAAAATTGGGATAGAGTCCAAGGTAAGCAGGAACATCTCGGACTTGGATCTGTAACGCAGAGCTGTGACCAGCCTGCTCCAATCCCTTCTCACGGAGTCTCTCTGCCTAAGGTGTCCTTTGCTTGCAGAACTTTGCCGACTACGATGTCTGCGGCATCCTTCTGGGTACCTCCACACTCCTGGTCTGGGTTGGGGTCATGCGCTACCTGAGTTTCTTCCAAAAATACAACGTAAGTGGACCACATTTTTTTTTCTTTTTTCCGCTGCCAGCCCCAGGTTAGTAGTGGCAAAAGAAAGAGCCCACAAAGAAGTTGCTTTCTTAAAGAGTTAACGTTGGGCTCCTCGAAGTATGACATCTGCTCCTAGGATCAAATCCTGCCTCAGCCCTGTTTCCAGGGCTGTTACAGCCTCGGTCTGGGTCACACCTGCCTTGATTAACAGTCCCAGACTCAGGCTGCCTTTTCTTCCTGTCCTCCAGATTCTCATTGTTACCATGAGGGTCGCCTTGCCCAACGTCATCCGCTTCTGTTGCTGTGTGGCAGTGATCTACCTGGGCTACTGCTTCTGTGGATGGATCGTCCTGGGTCCCTATCACGTCAAGGTAGGAGGAGGACGCGCCAAGCACCAACCGAAGGCGCGGAAGGGAACCAGGGGCTAAAGGGCTGTGGTCATGCGAGTCAAACAATGGCACGCGTCGTCCTTAGGAGAAGACGTAATGGCTTTTATTGTGAAGGCAGAAGCTAGAAAGGGATCGAGGTTTCCGAAGCCTTTGAGCTACGGAGGGGTCTCTAATGTGTTCGTCCCCCTCCCATCCCCATACATTTCCCAGAGCAGCTGTGGGAGCCCCCAGGAGTAGAGGGAGGAGGAGGTTTTTGCTGGCAGAGGTTATTCTGCCTGTGACGTGTCACAATCGCAGGAACCCCTTCTGTATGCTTGTTTTGTTTCTGCTGGATTGTGGTGTCCGGATTTTGGGTGCCTCTTATAGACCTCTCTCTATCCTTTTGGTTTCAGTTCCGCTCCCTCTCAATGGTGTCCGAGTGTCTGTTCTCGCTCATCAATGGGGACGATATGTTTGTGACCTTTGCCAGCATGCAGCAGAGCAGCTACTTGGTCTGGCTCTTCAGTCAGCTGTACCTGTACACCTTCATCAGCCTTTTCATCTATATGGTGCTCAGCCTCTTCATTGCTCTTATCACTGGGTCCTATGAGACCATCAAGGTTAGTCTTGCTAGAAGCTGCCAGTCCTATAGAAAGGAAAAGGTTTTCCCTAGCCAGTCAGGTCTGACTCGCCTCCATTCCCTAGCCAAGGGAGCCCGTGTGCTCATTTCCAGGGTCATGTGGCCAGCACGACTGTATGCCAGGGTGCACAGAATACCTTCCTACCGAAATTCCTACCTATTTATCTACTCCTATTCGCATACTTTTAAATTGCTAGGTGGGCAGGAACTGTGGCAAGTAACGGGAGCTCACCCCATGGGTGACGCTTGGGTCTCAAACCTGACTTTAACTGCTGAGCCATTATCAAGGTGATGCCTGGGAAAACTAACAGCCTATCATGGTGTGTGGGAATGATTTTGAGAGACAAGAGGAAGAGCTGCTGACGAAGCAGCAGTCAGATAAGATGCCTTTGAGCCTGGCAGAATGAACGGGGGCATTGCAAATTTATTTATTTATTTATTTATTTGATTTATACCCCGCCTCTCTTCACCCAATTTGGGGAACTCGAGGCGGCCAAATATCTCAGAAGGGATCTCCCCGTGTTTCTTGAACAGTAAAAGTGAGGGGAGGGTGATAACTTTCAGGCCTTACAATAAATACAGAGCTGGTATCCGCTGTTTTGTGTCTTATCTGCACTCACTCGCAGGGCCACAGCTTAGCCACCCCAGGGACCCTCACTTCTTTCTCTTTCCAGCATCAGTGTGAGGGGGAAGCATCCGTCACTCAGCTCCACGCCTACATAGCTGAATGCAAAGACGGCCCCGAATCCGGCATGTTCCGCAAGGAAAACAGCTCTTCCTGTTCCATTTTCTGCTGCTGTGAACGGTAGGGGCCTGCAAGATTGGCACATCCCCACCCTTCGTCCCTGTCCCCGTAGGACGGGGTGATTCGGATTGCAAAGGGTTGTCCTTATCCCAACAGAACCCAGCATGGAAAGACTCTTCCAGCCATGCCGCCATTCACCTGAGGACCCCGGAGTGCTAACCATGCTGGGGAGCTGGGTGCCTGTTGTGCTCTTCAGTGGGAGGAGAGCAGAGCTCAATAGCTGTCTTGTTTCACTCACAGAAGCCCCATGCAGGAGAACGTGTTGGTGGTGAACTGAGAGCCTCGTGGGAACAAAGGGGACTGTTCTGCTGCTTCCTGGTGGACTGTCTGGGAGACCAAGCGCCTGGAAGGGGACTACGAATAAGCGAACGGGGGTCTTTGACGGCAGGCTTTGGGATACGAGAGAGAGCAGCTTGCAGTGTGAGCCCTGTGTCTGTTCCCTACACGGCTGTTGCAATAGTCCTCTGCCTAACAAGAGGGGAGGAGGAGGAAGAGCAGCTTTTTAAATAACCTTAGTAGGGCGGCATCCGACTTCATTGAAATCACTACAGTAGATCCCATCGTTCTCAAATTGGGTGAAACTAGAAGGTTTGCAAAGCATTACCATGAGAAACGCACAACTTTTTAAATATAATTTTGTTTTAGAAGAAGAAAAAGGAATAGCAAATAGGACATGGCAGGAGCAATCAAGGCAAAAAAACCCTTGCTTTACCTCTTGAGATCCTCAAGTCACCCGTGCTTCCATTGGGTATTTCGGTGGATCCGTTTGCCTCAGAAAGGACTGGCCCAGTGGGGTTATTCTTCAAGCAACATACAAAGGAGTAAACATCTCTCGAACATAAAATATTCTCATTGGACTGGAGAATGGATCATGCTCATTTATCAAGCAGAGAATATTGTACTTGAACAGGAATATAAGTAGGTAAAAAACATTTGGGCAGAACTGGAACATTCTTGGCTTCTCTAGTAGCAGAACATCTTGTATTATTCAGAAGAGGGTGGGGGTAGCTCAGGATCGGCAGCCTGGCTTGGAAAAATTCTGTCGACCATTTGGTCATTTTTGTACAAGACGCCAGAATGCAGCTATTTTGCAATTTGGTAATGAAGAGGCGATATCGATGTCACTATTTGAATGGGAGGCTGACCTCGCTCCTTATGGGTATCAGACTTTAAACTGAAAACTCTCCTCGCAGTAATGCCGAAGTGCCCCGGTGCCCATCATCCCCTGGAACTCTCTCTGGTCTAGTTCTGATCCCTCCCAAGGCTCGTCTCACCTGATAAAATTGCTTTGAGCAGATAATCTTACAGAGGTACCATTTCATCTTCAGCTTTACAAAATAGCTCATGATCCAAAAGATGGAAAGCACTGGGGATTTTTTTTTTTTTTACTTCAGGAGCAGAAATTTAGGAATTGTTCTTTTGGACTTTTATTACAGGGAGGGATTAGTTATATCCCCCCACCACTGTATGTTCCTGTCTATTAAATAACAAGTCCGTTTTTAAAAATCAAGTGACCCAAATAATGTTAAATAAGGACCAGTTGTTTTAAAGCAGTAATTTAATACAACTGTAACAAAGAATACAATATTAATTTGAATTTTTCCTGTTGGCATAATTTATGACGTACAGTTTTGGACTATAAAAATCAATTATTTATAGCTAACAGTATTATTCTAATAAATAATTATGAGAAAAACATGAATTTATGTGTTCGCCTATCTATTAAAATGTCAGAAATAACATTAAGGGAACCCTATGAGAATATATACCAGCTTTTTAAAATTTTTATATTGTTTTTAACCTGTTTTTATGCTTGTCCACTGCCCAGTCATGGCTTGCGATGGGCATCAACACAAACAACAAATCAATACTTCCAGGAAACCCTTGAAGGCTGCTACGAAGCAGCATTAACTCAGTTTGCGCCCTCCTAAAGCAGCAAAGCCCAGTGAAGCTTCGTCTTTGTCACTAGTTTATGGCTCAGTGTGGTCAAATTTATGGCTCTGTGGTCAAATAGACGCCCCTTCCCAGATGTCCACCCCTGGAGTCCCCTCTGCAAGGGAAGGAGGAGGCGCAGGGGGCTGGGAAGGAGCCCTGGGAAGCTGCTCGCTGTCCTCCATCCTTGATGCTCTTGGGCGGGATGGAGGCTGCGGGGCAGCCCGAGGGGTCGACGGGCAGAAAGACCCCTTGAGCCGCCGGGCAGAAGCGCTCCAAAGGCAAAGACCGCTCCGGCCTCTCCGCCAGCGGCTCCGAGCCGCCTTTCCAGCCGGGGGCCGCCTGTCCGCTGCCGGGGAGGCGCGCCCTGTCCAAGAGCCGGAGCCTCCCCGCAGAGCGCAGCGGAGCGGCCCCCCGGGGTCCTGGGCCTCCGCCTCGCAGGGCGGGGGAGCGGGTCGCCCGGCAACCGAACGCGCGGCGGCGCAGCCTGACTGCGTCATCCTCCCTGCGCCGCGGGGCCCGGGGGGGGGGGCGGTGGGCCGAGGCG
>JANHGC010000678.1:113447-133047 GCA_027560395.1 Boaedon fuliginosus | reverse complement strand
GGTGATAAGGGCATGAGCAACCGTGTGTAGCGCCCCCTGGTCCAGGAAGGGTCGCAACTGGCGCAACAGGTGAACCTGTGCGAAGGCCCCCCTGGTCATAGCTGTAAGATGGTGAATATTTGATCATGCGATGGAACTAAGTAAAGTCCAATTAAAAGTTTCCTTTACCTGCAAAGCATTGTTACTCAAGGCAACCTAAGTCCAACCTGGTCAATACTAGTGGAAAAGAGTAAGGAACTGGCCTAGATTCAAAGGCCTCCTCAGATGCTCATCCACAAGGTTTTGGAAGGCTTCAAGCTCAGTTGATTGTACACAACACTCATTAACATGTAATGATGGGAATGAGAGAGTGTGCCTTATCACTTCAAGCCATCTCAAGTCATGCATCCAACCTGCTTTCACTGGTGTCTTATTATGAAGCATATCTATTTGGCTCCCTAATTCTTTTTGACATATTTGGACTATTTCAGGGGTGTTCCATCTTCCTTGACCACATTCTGCACCTAAACTGAACCGCTGGTCTAGATGCAGTTCGGGGGTCCTTCCCACTTTGGGGAGTGGTGTGAAGAAATATGTTGTCCCTCTTAATTTTGTTTCAGATATGCTTTTGGGCCTGCAATTTTATATTGCCCTTCAGGGATGACCTTCTGCTAGCCAACCAGTCAGGCCATTAGGTCATTTTAAGGAAGAAAGTTCCTTTTCCCCCTTTGGACTGAATAACAAAAGAGGATGTGCAGGAGAAGGAAAATCAACAAAAGGACACGTTGGCAGCAGAGACTAAGGGACTTAAATGGTGCCCATTGCTGGAAAAAAAGCTGAAACATGGAAACACCATCCGCAAAAAAAATTGGCAATAAAAGGATGACAATTAAAACTACAAAACACGCAAGTGAGTCTGGAACCTAGGAAAATCAAAAAGGCAGAATTAAATGAAAGGAAAAGATCACTGGAGGGAGGAGCTGAAACTGATTGGAGAAATGCAGCGAGAGACAATGGGAATAAGAAGAAAACACAAGGGGAGTTTTACGGGGGGCGGGGGGGGAGAGAGACGAGAAGGATGAGATGATGGAGTATTTTTAAAGTTTTTAAATGATTTTAGAATTGATGATACAAATTAATACTTGATGATTTATACTATCACATTTTCTCTCCCTCCCTTCCTTTTCTATATATTTTAACCTGGCATTGATTTAATAAAAATGAATTTAAAGAGGAGGTTGGGGGGGATAATAAAAATTTTTAGAAGATGAAATTATTGAATAGGAATTGAATTAAAAACATACTCCAAGAAATTAGGGAACATAGAAAGGATTGAATTGTATGGGATACTTATAAAATGATGAATTAGAGTAATGAAATGTGAATCTCACCAATGCGGGAAAATAATGTTTCTTTTTTTCTTTTTTTCTGTTTATTTTTTAAAAACCAATACAATTTGTTTTTTAAAAAAAATAACGGTGACATCATTTTTAGCACCTTTGCATGTGACAAAATCCCAATAATTGTTTAATCAATAAGCTATTATAAATCAAAGTCAAGATAATCCCTCAGTGGCAGTAGACCTGATTTTAAATTTTTACTAAAGAATTAGCTAGTGGCTGTCTGGATTTATGCCACTTTGAGTGGATTTTTTCACAGTAAAGGATATTGGTTGAGCATATTCAAAAAGTAGAACAACATGAAGCTCGGTCATTATCCTTTCTCTAACTCAAAGTTGTCCAGGTATCCTGGATTACAATTTCTGTTGCAACTAGCTAACATGTTCAATTAGATAGCCTTGCTAGTTGAAGATGAGGCTTGATGCACTTCAATTTACTTGGATAATTCCTGACTGGGTTATGTTAATATGTATACATTAATTAGAGGAACTCTCACTGAACATAAGTTACACTTTCAAGTTTGCAAGCAGAAAATTGTCCTGACTTTTGGTCTCAACACATTTTGATTGAGGGTGATCTCACTCGATAGTTTGTTTGTACAACTTTATGCTTTAACTTTAAGAGATTCTCAAAGTCACTGTTCTGAAGGAACTGGCCGCCTCGAGTGCCCCTTTTGGGTGAAAAGAGGCGGGGTATAAATCTAATAAATTATTATTATTATTAATTATATCCATAGTGTGTTTTAACATTTCTTGTGCCATCCTTTAAAATAGCTATTCTAGGCTCTAGATCTTAGCCAGAAAAAGTCTCTGTTATTTATTTGGAAACTTGGTTGGATGAAAGATTGGTCAGAAAAAATTAAGCATATTTAAATCCTATTATTTCAAGGAATGCACAGTTCTGAGGTACACAGAGCTATAAATACATTATAATCCAGTACATTTTAACTAAATCCCACTAAGTTATTTCAATTTTTGCTACAATTCAAAATTATCAGTGCTAATTTCCTCATCCTGGCCTACACCTTCATCCCAGTAGTTTGTACTATCTTTCCTACAGTCTTCAGCAAGCAATGTCATGACACTGTGAAGATTATACGATCCCATGTGAAGTGTTCAAGCTTGAAAAATGCTGAAACAGGCAGTCTTCCTGAGAATCTCAAACTGAAGCTTCCTTTTAGTTGTATCAAGATATTTCGCTGTAAAATACAAATTTGTTTTTCCAAACAAATTAAATCCCCTTTAAATTTAGTCACTGAGGAGTAGCTAAAGGTTTTATTTTATTTTATTGTCTCGAGATTGCTATACCATCCAGTTGCCTGAGTCACATGATCACCAAAAGTTGTGCGGGTTTTTAAAATCCATGTTGCCCTCTTTTCTCTCTCCAGTCACAGAACATAGCCCAGAAGAAAAAGGCCACCATTACAAAAAACATCTCAGCTATCTGTCATATTACCTAAGTTAGTGAAAACTCAGTGAATGGTTCCTTGAGAATGACAGACTGTGAGCTGGAAGGGCCTTTCAGATCTGCTTAGACATCTTTTACAGTTCCTGATTTCCTCCTTCAGATGTCTCACATTTGGGGCTGGGAAGAGGGGAGAGAGAAGCCTGCTGAAAATCAAAAGATTCCAGTCTTCCACAATCTCATCGTTGGTTTCCCGCAGGGGGAAGATAAGACAGGACACCGCCAATATCAATATTATTGTCAGATTTAGGAAGCTGGAGAAGGAGAAAGCTATCCAAACAAGTGCTGGCTAAACATCACCTACACTTGGCAGATTTGTTGTGTGCCATAAGGAGGGGAACGAAAGGAGGTCCAACTAAATTAAAATGACATGCAGATGTGCCAGCAACTAGGGTATTTTAATTGGGTGGCGCATTTAGCCATCAACCAATGCAGACATTGCCTCTTTCACTCTATTTCCTGGGTATTTTTTTCTAGATGCTTTGCTTCTCAAATCAGAAAGCTTGCTCATTTATTGGCATGTTATTTGTCATCTACAAACCCAGACACTAAATCATGACTTTCCCAAGATGCACTGCATGCATACCTCCTCAAGACGCTTGTCAAAATCAAGGCCGCCTTTTTTGGCTAAGCCAAAAGTGACAGCTGGGTTCACGTTAAGATTCTGCTGAAGTCTAATTTTACCTGCAGGTTCTCGGCTGCGATGCTGTGCTTTTCTGCCTGGCCGTCCCTCCAAGCAGCTGCCAGGTCTCTCAGTCCGACACTGGAGTTGGTTTTTCTGGCTGCTTGCCTTCCTTGATTTGACAGTACTCTACGCACCCGTCCTCACTCACGTGCACACGATGATCCCAACTGATAGGCCATCCCTGGGTCTGTGCTAGAAGTGAGGGTGAAACAAGGCTCAGGAGACAACAGCAGTCTCCAAATGCTGTTGAAATGCTGATGGAAATGGCCAGCCAGGCATTGCCTCAGATTTGGACAAAGGCCAGAGCCTCTTTCTCAAAAATAATCCAAACAGCAAGTTAACTCAATACTTACTTCTGAGTAAACATGTATGCTATAAGAATTGCTAGACACAGAGACCATTAGATGTACCATAGTTGCTATGCAGTATGATTTGCAGAGAGTTAGAAATTAGGGTGCTATAGTGATTGAGGTATTGAGTAGGCTGTGAAGGTTCAAGTGATGTGCAGCCAGAGAAGCTTACTATCTTTAGGCCAGTCTCACACACTGGGGGTGGGGACGGGACAGAGAGAGAGAGAGAAGACTCAAACTCATGGTTTCCCTGATCCTAGCCTGATGCTTAACTGCCACACCAAACTGACTTTTATGTATTGTATACAGTTCTTAATTCAGCCTCCTATATAAAGTGCCTTGGAATGCTGAGGAAAGGCCAGAGATGCAATTAACAAAATAATGGAATTTATCCTGTTATTCCTCCACCACAAACCACTTGAGTTCTGAAATTTTCTGAGTTTGTGCTTTTCTTTAGCTCTTCTTTAAGTCATACATGTCTGGCCTTCTGTTACAAGCCTTTATTCCACAAAGACTGAAGCCAAAGTATTCAGTTGTTGCCTTAAATCACAATGTTGGCTTGCTGTCTTGGATTCAACCAAGCTAATTACAATTTATTCATACTTTAAAAAGCAGGATTAGCCAGATTAAAGGTATTTAAAAGGTTGCACTGTTCTGCACCCTTACCTCTAAATGCTTGTTACTGTCTCATGTTGTACTAAACCAAATGGCATATGTGTATATAAAAAGAGACAATTGCTTTGGAGTAAATACGGTTTCAATCTGCAGGCACAGGATAGGAGCAGAGACTGGAGCTGATATTGCCAATTCTTTAATGTAGGCCAAAAAAAGAAAGATTTCCCAAAGGGACAGAGAAAATAGATTACTAGCTTACAGGCTAAGACACCCTGAATCAAAATAATGGGCCTTGGGAAGCAAAGGGTACTGAGCAGCATAGAATGAATGGAACATTTGCCAACACTGATCTAGTTGCTGCTAAATTTGTTCTGGATTTTTATTTTTATTTTCTCCATAGCCCCAAATCAGATGTGGCCCATTTTCATCTTCACTCCTTTTATCAGTTTTATTCACTTTACCAAATTTGGTTCCCTTCTGTTTTTATTTGTTTGTTTGTTTGGTGTTTTTTTTGAGAGGCAGGTGCGGTCCCAATCCTCTGCCTAATTTCTTTTGGAACTTCTGTATGGGTGGGAAGACGCCCTGAGATGGCTGTTCCCGGAATGCCAAAAACTCTTGACCTCTGGGATCACGGGGCCCGAAAAGTAGAGCAGAGAGGAGGTCCTGGACCACCTCAATGGAACCCAGCACCGACCTACCCAGACGGGCCTGTTGCTTCGTGCAACACTCTCATTAACACGAGGTCCCCTTTTCTCTTTCCTTAGGACATTCCTTAACATCCCAAAGTATTCGGAGGGCGGAGCGCAAGGTCAGGGGAGAGAAGAAGGGGCGGGGGTGAGGGGAAGGAGGCCACGTCTAAGGGTGGTGCTGCTGACTCGGCTGCGGGGACGAGGAGAAGCCGCGTTCGAAATGCCCTTCTGGGAGGCTGGAGCAAGATCTGTCGCTCCTCGAGGCCCAATTAAGGTGGTCCCGGTATCCATGTTTTCATTGCGATGGGCATTGAAGCGAGTTGCTACGAGCAGCTTTCCTGCCGGGCAATTATCCCTCCGCCCCGCGCGCGCACGTATCTATGTGTGTGTTTAGAAGAAGCCGCTCCGTTTGCTTATTCTCCAGGGCGCAAGACATTTTGCGCCTTTTTTTTTAAAGACAATTGCGCCCCCCAATTTTTGCTCTTTCTCACTTTTTCAAAGAACCGATTGCCCAATTCTGTGGGGAATCTGCCGGTAGGCTGAACCTGCCAGGGAATCCTTGAATAAGACGAAGGAGGAAGAGGTTGGATAATTTAACGCTGGGAAAGAGCTCGGCTTGATGGAAAATGCGTACGCACGGGGTTTCCTGCCTCATTGGCGCTGCCGGTTATCCTTAGGGCTTCAGAAGAGCTGTGGACCACAGATCTCACCCATCCCAATGGACTGCTGGTTATGGGGATTATGGGGAAGGTTCCTTCGAGAAGTAATAGCAGAGAAATAAGGACTGGTAATGGAAGAACACGTTTTATGTCAATGTAATTTTCTGCCCACAAAAGGGTGAATTAAGTTTTAGCATGTCAAGTAAGCATTAGGGTCAGCCTCAAACCATCATATTTGCAACGGAATTTGGATTCAAAGTAAGTTTGCCCTAGGTTCTAATTGCTGGAGCTCTTCAATTATTGCTGCTTTTAACTCAGATTCCCTTCTTCAGTTATAGGTTTTAGTAGTATTTAGCATTTTTATTTAGCATCTATTTATGCTCAAGCGCAATACAATGCCTCTTTCCCCACCACACTAAACCTGTGAAGAAAGTGGGACTGAAAAAGACAAAGTTAAACTCACCTGGTTCTGTGAAAACTTAAGGAGTCTTGCCCTCTTAGTCCAATGTTTTAACCACATCCTGGTTGTTACTAGTTTTCTCCAGTAATGTATATCCATGTTTTATGGCACCTCTTCCCTGGATTCAGCTGAAGCTGGTAGAATATCACCTCCTATTAGTCTTTGTTCTGGTTCTTCATAGAAAACCTTTAGGCAATGTACTTTTCTACCATTTATGCTAGTCCTTAGTGAGTAGGACAGAGTGTTGGTGTGCTTGTGGGCATTTGTCTTCATTTAATAAGAAGATGCAGGGAAGTGTATGTTGATGGATTAAAACAAGAGAGCTTGAGGCATAGAATAATGTCAAGAAAGGGTTTCTAAATAATGGTAGCTTCACAGAAGTCACAAAGAAAGCAATTAAACCAGCATCCACAACCAAGTTAATAGGACAAGAAAGTGTGAAAGTAAATAGAAAGTGACACAGAAACAAGCCAAGCTGGGCATGGTATTTTAGGCAAAGAGAGAAAGATTGTCACTTTGATTCAGGACAAATGCAAAAGAAGAATTTGAGACTTCACAGATGAGGACCGATCTTTTAATTGTGTCTAATCCCACAGAAATGGAATGGTTGGTGATGGGGAAGAAAGATGCAGCTTCAGTGCTGGTTCAGATGCTGAGCTCAATCGTGTGGCTTTTCCTCAGGAGGATTGAAATACTTTGGAAAACATCAGCAACACTAGGAATCTCAGCATGGGGAGGAATGACAAACCCCTTCTGGTCCATCATACAGAATTACAGAGTCATCAGTTGGGGCTCCTGCTGAAAATATGAATGTAGACTAGATTGTTAGGATTTTTTTTAAAATACTCTGAAACACATTTTGAAGAAATAAATTATTTAAATAGAATGTACAGTGCTCATCTGGAATCCTCTGACCCATATATTATATTACAGACAGAAAATAATGTATATAGAGGAGACCAAAATGCTTTATCAAGTCTTGTGTACAACCAGTTTGATTAGCACAATAATAGTACAGCTGTTATGACTGGTACAGAAGGTATTTTTCTCCATCAAGTATGTGCTTTTGTGATAGCTATATTACCTTTCTCCATATCTGCCCACAGCTCAGGATAAACTATACCTGGACATGACATTCTTAATGTATATGGTTTTTGTCATTCTAAAATTTTAATTACTAAGGAAATAAGCCAGTGTATGGCCTAAATCTCTTTTCTACCTGTGAAAACTGCACCATATTTAGTCATGGCAATAGAAAGCATGGACCAAACTGAACAGAGGCAGTTTGTTCAGTAACTGCTCTCCTGAACTTTTGAGTAGTGTGTAAGAAGATAGAATGTATAAAAATGTCTTTTACCAACTGGATTGATTGGCCCCTTAGTTTAATATTGTACAAACCTGAGTGTGGCATTTTCCAAACATTGATGATATCCAATAAAGTAACTACTTCTAATCTAAACTATGAAACAAACATTATTATTTTATTTAGTCTTGTGCTATTATTTGGTGCCCTTTTTATTCAGTGTTACTATTTTTTCTCTCCATCCTTTATGATTAATTGTAATTTAATAAGAAATGCTACATATTTCTTAAACTTACAAATCTTCTTGCCCTCTTCAGGTTAGGACTATTTTTCTGTGATTAAGTGGGAGCAAGGATATACTTAGCCAAAGCTGTAAGAAAGCTTCTCTGTATCTGCTGTACGCCGTTCGTGAATGCTCATTGGAGAGAAAGTTGGAAGGGATTGGCTATTGTCCCATCTCACACAATCATTCAGCCACATCTCTGGTTGAGGTTCCAAAACACATGATCACATTAACTGGGTCAAAAGTTACCATTCTGAGAATACAGGGTCACCACACATTTTCTCCAGGAAGTGGCTGGTATGAAATCTTGCATTAGGTCAGTACTAGTAAGGCTTCATAGTATCACCAGCTACTCCTCCATTGGTCAGGCAAGTAGCAGTAGATGTGGAAGGCCCAGGAGAGAGAAAGAGAGAAACAGAAATAGAAGTGCTCCAAACCTTGGCTCAGGCAAAACATACAACTCCTGTACACATACTCTGGCCTCTTATTTCTTTTTTCAACTTCCTTTCCAATAACTGACCACCCAATTTTCTGATCTCTGCCCAGAATCATTCTTCACCTAGAGCAGCCAGAGGGAGCACTGGGTTGTCAAACTTGAATCTATTTCCTCTCCGCCAGTCAGTGTGTGTGTGTGTGTGTGTGTGTGTGTGTGTGTGTGTGTGAATGTTCTCATAATTAGATATAAGATACATCCACATGCGTGAGGTTTCAGGAGGACCTTAGATACTTAGCAGATTCTGTACCAGATTCTGTACCACCTTCCTATGCATTTTGTGGGTCTGACTATGTTTCATTTTGCAGTGCGTGTGACAAAACATTTAGGTTGGCTGCTAAATGTTGAATTTTGAATAGTGGACCTCAGTAATGGACTTGTACAATATATAGACTTCAAACACTTCTGCTTCCATATTTTTATTAGTTTATTGACAACTAGCTTGCTAAATAATCTTAGATGTCAAAACAGACAAATACATCAAGGGTAAAAGGTCCATCTGTTTAATCCAAAGATGGAAAATAAACTTTGAGGAAGGCTTCATGATACTTATTTGATTCCGCTTCCTTTATTGCATAAACAAGTCAATCAGCTTTGGGCCCCAGATGCATACATATGCCAGTTTAGCCCCCTTCTGGCAATGTGTTTGCTTCAGTGACTATGCAGCTCACATCCTTCCATCCACAGCTGCACTAGGTCCTTCTTCAAGATGGATAAAATCCAAGCCCTGGAAGCCAATGCTGCAGCAAGTAGAGTTCATTGAAGAGGCATTTAGAAGCAGAATTTACTGGCATGTCATGAAAACTGGCTGCCACCATACCCTGACCTCTTTTCTGATAATAATTCTACTCACAAGTATGCAGGAAATGAAAACTTGTAAGCTTAAAGGTTATCTTTGCATAAAGTTAATTGTAAAGTAATTGAGGCTTAAACCAAAAAAAGAACGTATTTTATATTTGTGATCAGTGACAAGAATGACAGCTGTTGTTAAAGGACGATATTGATGTGGCATATGAAAGTATACACGTTACCTTAGTAAAACATAAGTATACAACCTGTTATTGCTAGTTTTGCAAATAGTAAAGAAGCACCAGCAGAGTACAGAAACTGGGGTTCTGAACATGACCTCAGTTATTAGATGGACTCCTAAATAAATGTTTACCACAGAAATTACATCAAAGTATTCACATTTCATTTGGTTCAGTTTGTATTTCTACTTGTATTTATTCCTTGTTTTCTTCAGTTAAGGCCTGGGATTTTTTGCTGGTATGTTCTGAATGGAAAATGCAATGCATAAATTGTACTCTTAAGCCTTTTATATGCAGTTAATTTCATGCCCCGTTTGTTTTGTAGTAACTCACTGCATTGTGCACTTTGGAGTCTAAAACATTTCACAGTCTTTTCAAATGCATATTTCATGAAAGGCAATGTCTTGTTAAAACACAAAGAGACTTAAGAGAAAAAAAGTTAAGTGGTGAAAAAAAAATACCATGAAGTTGTCTAAAGTCCAAGAATATAAAAAATTGATACAGTATGACAAAAGTTGTTGAATACATTGTGGATTTCAGCATAGCTGCCTGATTTTTCAGAACAAGATTTAGTATTACAGTAGATTAGGACATAATCCAGCATGGCTTTTTATAATGACATTTGGAAAACCAAAATAATCATTCCCTTTTTGTATGTTTCCTTCTATATTTTCTTACTTCCAAGTGCAAATGAAATATTTCACTCTGAAACAGGCTTGTTTGTGCAGTTTTCTAGGCATTTTAAAAAAAATATTGCTAACATGTTATTTATGCTGTTTTGCAATCTTATTTTCAATGCAAATATTTGGGGATGTTATTAAACAGTATCAGTAGTTATAACCTTAGCTCTTTTAACATACCTTTCTCCATATTCTTAAGTTACAACAAAATTGTGATGGCTTGTGGAGAAGAAATCTGTTACATTTAAACATACTTAAGTCCCGCTGAATCTGCCCATACTAAAGATCTCTTCAGTGCCCCCCACACATAGACTTATCTAAATATACAGTAAAAGCTACCCAAAGGTACTCTCAAATATTTTCTCACTGAAAAATGATGAAGTAAAACACGATGAAAACATTAAGGCAAACAAATAATCCTATTTGACCAAACAAACAGCTCAAGCCCAGCACCCAGCAGTTGCCAGTGTAACTTTCTTAAAACTATTGTACAAGCAGCTCACAGATTGAGCAGTTCCTCCCCAATTGTTTTCTTTCTGGCAATTGGTATTCTGGGGTATATTACTCTGTGCAGAAGTTTCATTTAGTTAGCAGAGTCCTTGGGCAGACCTATCCTGGATGACTGTGTCTAAGGCCCAGTAGTGACAGCTATTCTGATAAATCAATTATGCATTGTGTGAAGACGTCCTTTCTTTTCAGATTCTTATCAGTCACTTTCACTGAATTACTGCAATATATTTTCCTCTATTTTCAAATATTAGTAAACATGAATAAATGTTTCTTTCTATATGCATACATTAACAATAACAGCAACAGCTATTGCCTAATAATAATAATAATCATAGTATGTATATACTGCTTTCAGGTGTATTTCCCAATGGCTATGTTATAAGCCCAGTAAAGTAAATTATGCCAGTTTTGCTATATTCTGTACAGCAGATAGGGAAATTGACCATTTCCTCAGTAATTACACATAGCATCTTAGTATCCCCTTGCTATTTTGTGTGCTTAGCAAATCTTTAATATTAATAGCATTGGAATGGTTACACAGTACAAAGATTTCAAGTAATGATAGCACTTTGTAGTAAGAAAATATCTTAAGGGTGAGAATGAATGATTCCTCTAGAGTCTAGACTAAGTAATGAGCAGATTCATAGCTAACCCACTAATTCTAGGGAGGCCGAGGACATATCACTTAACAATTAAAATTAGGGTGATCAGTCCTTTCACCCTCCCTGCACCCAAACAGGCCTACCAGTGAGTTATGGCAAAGATCCCTTTCAACCACTGAAAACAGTCATTGGCTACTATACAAAAGTCTCTTTTCACTCCATCTCAATTTCTAGTGACATCGTGGATGTATCTGTGAAGGTGTTTTTGGTTTTTTTTATTTTTAGTTTGCAGAGATAGGATGTAGCTAGGCATTGGTTTCTTTTAGGATTTTTAATCTAGAAGTCCAGCCTATAGGTCTGCTATATGTGATATCTTATGATCCTTATTTAGTTTGTGAGATCAGACAATTTAAGTGTGCAGCAAAATCTACTCCAAGATTGATGCTCAGAACTTTGCTTCTTGTTTACATAGTCACATACACCTTGGTTATCATAAGCAGCTACAGAAAAAATAGTATCGCGTTTTAGATCATGGTGACAAGGCTTCTTCAATATCTATGTCCTGCATAAATTAGAGGAGGGAGTTCTATATATGTAGCCTTGAGCTCTTAGAGAGAAAAATAGTGTTTCCCTGGAGGCAATCGATCTCCGGTGCATGAATAGAAATGTTCATATTGTTTTCTTGGCACAATACAAAATTGTATGTTCTAACTTCTTTTATTATATTTTTTGTTGTTTGTTCTTATTAAATGTTCTAGTCTAGGTTGCAGTTCCCTTCCTGCTGGCCTTCCAGGCTGGTCCCTGCTTAGTTTTCTGAGACCAGCCAGGGTAGCCACATGGGCCTTTCCTGCCAAAACCTGGGATTTAAATCTCACTAATAAAGAGGGACATAAATAATATGATGTGACTGAAAGCTAGGAGAGTAACTCAGGATGGCAAATATTTTCAAGGACTTCTGGCTCTGGTTCCTAACCACCCTGACCTTTTTCTTCCTTTGGTTAGGTGGAATAGGCCCTGTGATTCTTCAATACAGGTAGTCCTCAATTTACAACCACAATTGAGCCCAAAATTTCTGTTGCTAAATGAGAAATTTGTTATGTGAGTCTCCCATTTTACAACTTTTCTTGCCACAATTATTAAGTGAATCGCTGCAGATGTTAAGTCAGTAACCCAGTTGTTAAGTGAATCTGGCTTCCCTCCACTGACATTGCTTGTCAGAAGGTTGCAGAAGGTGATCACATGACCCCAGGATACTGCAAGCAAATGTGAGTAGGTTGTCAAGGGTCCAAATGTAAATCACGTAATGGGGATAGTGCAAAGTTCATAAGTGTGGAAAGTGGTCATAAATCACTTTTTGCAGTGCGGTTGAACTTTGAACAGTCACTAAGCGAACCATTGTAATTTGGGGACTATCTGTAAGCCGGAACACAAGTCTTGCGATCCGCCCAGTCGCTTCTCTCCTCCCTGGGCCGACTAGGACTTCCTTGTCCGTTGTTTCTCCGGCCTGGCCCGCTAGGATCCGACGAAGTCTCGGCATCGCGCCCAAATTTCCCGCGCAACAATTCCGAGCCGGAGGGCCCTTTCCAAGCAAGCTGGGTTCAAGCGGGACCCGCTCGCCATTCGCCCCGCGGGTCTAATGAGGTCACGCCGTTTGTGGCGCGCTTTTTAAGGGCCCGTCCTTTTTGGTGTTCTGGCAAGGCCCGAGAGGGGCCGGGCCCGGGAGAGAGGGAGAGCGAGAAGCGAACTTTCGTCCTCGGCCTTCCCCGTCCCCTTTTATTATGTGTGGCGCTGGGGCGGGCCCGGCTGCTCGAACCTCCTCCGAGCCTCCTCCTCCTCCTCCCTCGGAGGCGCGCCCAGGCGGGTCGAAGGCTGCACACAAAGCGACCTGAGAATTTCTGTCACTCTCCGCATCTGGTGCGAAGTGCTTTAATCCCAATTAGGGGCGGCTGACACACGGTCCTATTCACGGCCCTCGGCTCTTGAATACATTTGCCTAGAAATGAACTTCGCCCATAGAGGCGCCGCTAAATGTGCCCAACAGCAAGGAAAATCGAATTGAGGCCCGGGCGCCTCGGAAAGAGAGGGTCGGAGAAAAGATATGAATTTATAAGGCCGACACCGAAACATCGCCATTCAACCCCCAAAGGCGGCCGACTTTTCTTCGCATCCTGTCAACCGGGAGATAAGTGGGCCGAGGGAACGAGGGCGGGAGCCGGGAGAGGGCCTGGACGCTGAAAGGAGGCGACTCTCGACAGACTTTGAATACGTGATGCGGCAAGTGGCCGCCTGCCCGGCCCCCTACTTGAAAGCGCCCGATTGTGAGCCCTTTCAAATACAGCCGCGGCCCTTCGACTGGGGCGGGCGGGTCGCGCGCAGAGCGGGCCGCGCGCAAAGAGTGGAAGGGAGGGGGGAAGAGAGGGCTCTCGGCCGAATCCCTCCCCCCCCACAACACCACAGCCCGCGCTGACCAGGAACCCGGCGGAGAAGGAAATCTTGTGCCAAGGCTTGTGCAAGCTGAGACCATCGTGTCAACTGCCGTGGAAGCCCAATTATTATTATTTAAAAGCCGCTCCAATATCCCACCCGCCCTCTTGTCTCTCCCGCGCAGGTACTTTTGGGGAACCACCCGCCACCAAACCCGCCCCGTGTCCGATCGCCCTTATTTAGCTCTACCCGCTCACCTCTCTTGCACGCTCCACTGGATTCGCCCAGAAAAGCAAAGGGAGGCGAGATCCTGTTGGGGTAGCAGGCGATGGAGTCAAGGGGCGCACATCGTCTCCAATAAAAGGGCTAGTTTAGAGGGGGGGGGGAATGTTCTCCAAACTGTTGCTTTCCGGGCGTGGACTATATACAGTATATAGGTTTGCAAGGGCTAGATAGAAGATGCGAATTGTAATTCAGATGTACTGGCTAGGATTGGCAACTCTTAAACCTGCTCCATAGGGACAGATATATCAAATGAGTGATGCTTCCTTTAGAGCAAAATTCATTTAAAATTATATGAACCTCGTCCCCCATTCGGACTAAGAAAAAAATATTTTTCTCACGTGCTGCTTTAAAAAATACATCAGAGTTTTAGCTGGGTAAATCTATATTTTTGGAGGAAAACATGGGTTAGGAGTAAATAAATTTACCCTTCTTAGTTCGCCCTCATAGTGGAGAATACAATATTAGGGATGGAAAAAAGTCTTCAGGTACAAATGGCTTTTTTGATTCTTATGCACGGTTTGTTGACTCGGATTAACTGCTATGTCAGATGTCCATTGAGCTATACAATTTGTTTGTACCACCAGTCAAAATAATCCGATTGACTTTCTTCGGATTTTGGCGATGGGGCGGAGGGATTGACATGAAGTTGAATAGAAGAAACTCGAAAGTGAATATTAGAGCTGGGGGGGTGTGCGTGAGAAAGGGAAGAGAGAAATTGTGGCTGAAATGCATCTTTCTTTGAAGTCCAACAGGACCGACACTGCCGGCTCTGTTCTGTTTATAAGGGAAACAATCTGAGCCACTGAATAATCTTTCTTTCTTTCTTTTTCTTTCTTTCTTTCTTTTTCTTTCTTTCTTTCCTTTCTCTCCCCCCCACCCTTATTGTTTAAGCATCACTGTGTTTCTTTCCCCGAACATAATGGCGCTGGCCCTGTATACAGGCATTCATGCTGGTTTGAATGTAATGTTGAATCTTCTCACTGCTGAAGCAGTTTGATGGTCTGAATGGAGCTCCCTGGTGGGACATTGCTAGGCACAACTGTGCTTCTTTGGACGGCTGTTGTTCCTTAACATTCATGCCTCATTATGGGGCAACCTGTTCAAGCCAAAAGAGAGCCAGCTCTGAGCCAAAGCTTTCCCTTGGGGGCGTTGGCAGTTCAACGCTAGAGAGACAGAGAGGGAGAAAGGGAGAGAAAGCTCACTAAGGAGGGGGGGGATCTTTTGGTCGCTGGGCAAAAGTGATTTCCCCCTTTTAACTGGTCTTTCCAGCGGCCCAGTTGAAGTGTCTGAAAAGGGACTAGTGGAATGTTGTGAGTCCCACATTGTCTCGGAATAAAGCTAGAAGCATGTAATTAATGTGTCCTTTTAATAAGGGACAATAAAACCGTTCAAGCTATTTAATTTCATTTAATTTTCCATCCCATTTGCTCCCAAGTCTCCTTCTCCTCCACCTCTCCCCTCCGCCCTCTCTCTCTCTTTGTAAACACCCAAGCTTTCATGCTGTGGCTTGCTCCAATGGGCATATTAGGTTGATTTCAAACTCTCTTTTTTAAAGGAAGGAACGGCCATATATATATATAATGCATATAAAATCACCTTTCCGTCCAGTTCCCCGCCTCCCTTTTTTTCGGAGGAGGCATTTATTACTATAGGAAAGCAGCTTTTAAGCAATGCAGCTCTACGAACGGAATAAAACAAAATAAAAATAAGCTCGTGAAATGTGCTCCCTCCCCCCTGCTTCCCTTCCTTGACAGGGATGGGGTGCAGACCCGATTGACTAGGTTTCATAGACAGGCACTCGTCCCTCGAGCTCCTCTCTCTTCCAGCCGCTGTTTTAAGGACGGTTTCGACTCTTGCTCTTTGACTTGAACCGGGCTGGCGAGAATCCCACTCCGAGCTATAACCGAGATTCTTCCCCCACTCCGGTCGATTCGTCCGCTTGCGGCGAGCGGCAGCGTATTGTGGCGGGCGTCATTCGAAAGCCGGCAGGGCAGAGGTTATCCTTCTTGTCCTCGGCCAGAATTTATTGCCCACCCCCTTTTTTGCTAAGGGAGGGGGATCACTAGGTCATCTTCAATCTGGCCTTAAGGAAGCGGAGGGAAGGAGTCATTTTGGAAGCCAACCGGAATGTGAAGAAAGGAAGAGAGGAAAAGAGGAGGGAGGGATGGAGAGCGAGAGAGCCTGTTCCCGACCCTTGGATGGTGCCTCAAAAGTCTCCATCTCACTGAAACTGGGAACATTGCAAACAGCAGCTTCGAGCTGCTGGTAGGAAGTAAGTTCCACTGACGGAAACTGAAATTTCTGAAAGTAGGGATAGAGCTTATGGGAAAAGTCCTAACGAAAACGAAATTTAAACGAGTCCTTAAAAAAAGATTTGCCCTAAAAAAACCCCTCCTTTTTTAGGAGTCCTACAAATGCCTGTGACAAAATATTCACAAGGCCTCCATCCCTTTCTGCTGCATCCTATCTTAATTTAGTTTTTGCTTTCTTATGTACTCCCTCTTTGTCCATGAAATTAAAAGCCTGTTAAAGGGAAATGAATTTTGTGTGTGTGTTAGTTGTCTTCCTTTTAAAAGGTCTGAAAATATTCTCTTTCAAAAGTCTTGAGAATTGGACTATATTAGTTCAGTACTTAAATAAAATGGATCAGTGTTCCCTAAGCATGCTGAAAGAGTCTAACTTAGCACACTGCAGTCTCTGGAAGCATCTAGCTGCAAATGTTCTTAGCAGAAGCAGGTTGGAACTGCGGCCACTATCAGAAAGGTCTCTAACCCACCAAAATGTCTCCTGGAGAATAATAAGTCACTTACAGTTGAGTTGGGCAGCTAAAATGTGATAAATAATAAAAACTGCCAGGTTTTCAAAGGCTCGGGTCTCAGTATTTGAGAGCATCCTGTGAAAGAAAAGGTGCGATATAGCCCTAGCTTTAATTCCTCAATCCTCAAGCTGCTGAGGGAATCCTTCAACTTAGTTGAAAACTGAAGCATAGTTATTGGGAAGGAAACGGGCTAACTCGATCAAAATTAACTTTCAGCTGTCATGTCTGAACTGTAACAGTCTGGAGCACCTCTAGACGACAGCAGAGAGACACCAGAAACATAGATTAGTTTCTGCAATACAGAAGTTTCGCCCTGCTTTTGAAGTTAGGTGTCTAATCACACTTCTAATGGAGCTGAACTTGTTTTCATGCAACCTGAATCTTCTAGATCCTTTTTTTTTCTTTTGCTGCTTGTTCTCTTAAGTAGAGAAAATTCCTGAATTCAACAGGTGCTTTCTAACTGTTACCAGGCCTCTCCTGCCAGGCATTTAGGTATCTGAGCAGTCCTGTGGTTATTTCTAGAGACATCCCGCTGGTTCAAATGTTCTCACACCAAGTAAGCATGTATTTCACTTCACCTGCAATTCCAAATAGCTTCACGACCAACATGTGGGATTGCAGGATCTAAATAGAAAAATATCTGTACTTTTGCCAGAATCCTCGAAATAGCAAAATTGCCATGTGGGAGACCTCCCAAGTTAAAAGATGACAAAGATCTCTCAGCTAAAAGATGTGACCTAAAAAGGAGCAATCATCTCAGGTCCCAGTATGTTTCTAACAGATCAACTTTTTGTTTTTCTAATCTTGAGGAAATGACAATTGATCTGGGGTTCTGTTCAAATAACAAAGTTCAATAAATTAAGCGAATGTGGACCTGCAGGTCAAACCACTCCTATCTGTGTGAAAAACCAGCCCATTCTCCTACACTTTGTGCATCGGAGCTGAAGGAAATCAGTTTAAGACTTGCTCAGTCAAGCAATACTTCGTATTTTCATTAACTGAACGGGCCACAGTCAACAGCACTGGAATAAGGTTCAGGCTATGGAATAGACCTGCCCAGGATTGTCCTGTTACAAGCCCGCCCCCCATCCACACTGGAGAACCCAGATGCAAAGGTCGAATCCCACCATTTCAGAAAAATTATCAAAGAATGCGGGACTTTCTTCTCTTCCCTGCCAAGTTAGGGTGCCTTAGTTTAGTGTTTGATAACTAAGTAATCAGATTAAGCCCGATTCCCACACAATAGGGTGAAGATCTAAACGGAAGAGAGAGTTCGCTGCAAAAATTTTAGATCCCCCAGAAATCGGCGTGAAGCAAAGGAGAGAAAAAAACAAAACCCGAGCCTCACTTAAGGCTTTTAGTGAAATCGCCGAATTCTACGGGATCGGGTCCTTTGAATTTAGAGTTTCTGAGGCCCTGTCCCAAAGGTTATGTGAAAGTCAGCCCTACCCCGCTCCTTTGAATGTAACTTCCAAGGGACGGGCTTATCCCGCCCTACCAGGCCGCGAAGCCCTTTGCATAACTAGTGGGAAGTAAATCCTTCTCAAGCAGATGGGTTTTATTTGGGGGTCCCTTGGCCTGCCTCCAAATGATTCGTTCCGGTATGTTCGCCGCTGATGGAACTGCTGCTCGCCGAAACTCTGGGAAGGGAGCGAGCAAGACAGCGAGAGATCGCACAATGCAGCGGCGCACGGACGCGCCTTCTGGCTCGGCATACACTGCATTTCTCAAGAAACGACGCGGCGAAAGTCTTCCTCGCTGACATCTCGCACTTGCGACGGAAAAGAAGAAGCCACTTTGGGCTTTTCTGCGCGACGCCTCTTTTCCATCTTGTAAACGGAAAAGAGAGCATCAACCTTGCAATCCCGTAGCGGCGCATAGAATGACAATAAAACCTTCGCAGGGTTAGCCTGCGACACGGTACACATACATTGGGAAGTAAATTTTCGTTGACTGAACGGGGGCTCCTATAGCCTGGTAGCATGGCATAAAATAAGCCAGATCACGTGGCTCCGGGTTAGGCCAAGACCGGGCAGCTACTCAAAGTTTTGAGGACCAACGTCCAACTTTTCCTTAACACAGAAGGCAGTTCAAGGTGCCGATTACAGGGCAACCCTAAGACTTTTGAAGAAACGAAAATGATCTCTTCCTGAGGTGCGTCTCCCCTTTCCTTGTGCCTGATCCTAGAAGTAGCTCTAGGTCAACCAAGTGCTTGACGTGTTTACAGAAGTAGAGTTAAGACGTTTCTTTTTCCTTCCGCAGCGCTGAGATGCGTTGCATATAAATCTCCATCCCTGTTGGGAGGGCAGGCCTGGTATTACGAGACAATAGGTCGGCATGAAAGGGGAGGTGCGGGATGGAACAGGAAGCTTTTGGACAGTCAAGAGCTGCCTGAAATTCTGCAGGAAAAGCGATCGGAACACATCTGTCATTGTCATGTGAAGGACAGAAGTATCCTTTCTTGATAGATAGCCTCGTCTTTCCTACGAGAGTAGACCCCGAGATTTCAATAGGGCTTCCTTCTTACTAAATTCTAAGAATATTAGTTCCCAACTATTAAACTTAACGCTTAATTCTCACCCTGTATTAAAATCCTGCGGAACACTCCTGGCTTCCCCTGAGTTCATGGGCATTTCTTCCCAAAAGAAAAGCGTGTTGTAGTAATAAGATGATCTTCCAAAAAGGATGCAGTTATTTCAATAGGCCTGACTTGAAAATAAATTGAATTGAAATGTGGCCAACCCTCTGTTCTCTCTACAGTTCTGTTGAAATATTTTATGGCAGTTCACTAATACATATGGATATCTATCTATCTATCTATCTATCTATCTATCTATCTATCTATCTATCTATCTATCTATCTATCTATCTAT
>JANHGC010000678.1:77267-87449 GCA_027560395.1 Boaedon fuliginosus | reverse complement strand
CGAAATTTCTGAGTCGATCGCGCGCAGCGCGCTTTTGACAGCCATTCGGAAAGCGCGCCCATGAAGCGGGTAACCAGTGAACCGGTAGGAACCCATCCCTGGTTTTATCCCTACAAAAGCTTTAATACAGGCCTTGAACAAACAACAATCAGTATTCAGCTACACCACAGAAGCACACATTTAGAGAGAGATACACCCTCATAGGGTCTCACTTATAATACAGCCTCTTAAAATGGTAGTCAGATAACCCTGCTGGCTCATTGCTACCATTGTATCATCATTACACCATTACAGTATTACAGCATTACCTTACAGCAGCTGGTCAGCTATTAAATCATCATTACCCTGACATAATATCCTGACAGCAAATCTGAACTCTAGAATTTCCCACTCCACAATTCAAAACATCTTATAAAAGGTCTTTCTTTTTCTATATTTTTCTGTTTCTCTCCTTGTGAAGCTGGTACCCAATCGTTGTTGGTTGGTTATTTCTCTCTAGTGTTGTACTGTGTCCTTCTGAATTTTCCATAACAATGGAAGATCTTTAAGAAAAAAATCAAGAACAAAATACATACATCCTACAAAAGGTTTGTGGTGGAAGGCTGAACATGTGTTGATTTGCAGAGGAAACCCATGAATAAGAGGGGGAACTGGTAAATAGTAACTGGACATGTCATAATTAGGTGGGCAAGAAGGAAAATGAAGAAGAAGCTTCCTTGGGAATTTTCTAGAAACTGCAAGCTAATAAAGCCACTGTTGTACTGTGCAAATAAGGAAAGCCTCCAGGTTCCTGGGGGGGCAACCTGGCATGAGTTCATCTTATTATATTATTATTTGTAGAGTTTTCAGACTGTTTCAATCAAGGAATTCGATCATATCTTTACTATCCATCTTCATGCTGCTTTGGGCTAGCTCTCCCAAAAGGTAGCACTGTGAACAGGAAAAACTGACTGACTGAGTGGAGAAGAAATCAAAATATAGAATTTTTCAAGTTTATAAAATGAACCCCCACCCCCTCAGTCCTGTCCACTTAATTTACAATTTGTGTTGTATTCTCTTGTCTATAAATCTTGCAGTACTTGACTTTATCATTTCACCTTGCTTAGAAGCAAACATAATTAAATAAAAGTGTGCGTGAGTCTATTTTTGTTTTATTTATTTTTAAAAATCTGTTACGATGAACTCATATTATTTTGGGTCAGTAATCCAACTGAATGCTAATGTTGTTCCTCATGCCTTTGGGCTCTCCCACTAACACATCATTCCTTTTGAGCATTATTTATTCAGCACTTCCTTTTGGAAGGTACTTTCCATGGAGAAATCTGTTTGGGACTGCAACTGGTTAAATTAACACCTGAGTCCTATAGCTGGCAGCAGGTCCTTGTAGGGTACAACTCACACCAGCTGGAAAGGGCAGGTAAACCTGTTTGCTCTAGGGAACAAAGGCATGCAAATCAGGAACACTTCACAGTCTGGCAAAGATGAACTATCATTCACTTGTAAATGAACGTTCATGTTTGATGTTGGGATAAATTCCAGCTTTCATTAAAGACTTAATTACAATTAATACAATGACCGCCTTTACTTTTAATAATTTCCTGCTTCCATAACATCAGGCATTTTGGTCCATCTTTTGAGTGAAGTCTGAGTGGTGTACTTGTGGGGTAGGGTGGAGATGTATGCCCATCTAATGCGCTTTGGTGCTGATCAATATTACTCCAATCCCCTCTTGATTCTCAACCATATGTGACTAATGAAAATAAAATAAACTTTCAGTATGCTGAGGAGAGGAGTTATTAAAAAAGAGAAAACTAAAATTTCTCCCAAATCATAATTAATTTGCAACCCTCCTGTTTATAGCTAGGGACAATAAATTATTGTAAAAGATGTTACTGGATCCCATTCTAAGACATTGTTTAGATCGGCAGAAGCTATCCTAGTTATGTTATTTTTTGCAATTTTCTAAGGTATGTTTGTTACAAAGGTAACAAACAGAACACCAATAAATTTTAACTCAGCCTTATCACAGAGGATGCCCAATACCTTCTTCTGGATAGGGCCGGGACAGTATATTTGCAACATCAAAAAAATGTATGAACAGAGTAGAAAGAGAAGAAATGATACATTGGAGAGCATGAATAGGCACCCACCCACAACCCCCTCCTGGGTTGTTTATTCACCCGATCTCTTGAAAAAGTGATGATAATTGCAGGACCCATATTTAGCTGTGCGATTTACCTTTGCAAGAATTATTCTTTAAACCTACAAGAAAAGGGACCTGCTTTTTCAAGCAGACCACTCTGTCCCATTTCCTACATTTATGGTTAGTGGGCCAGCACTGAATACAGAGCGTGGGAAACCGCCGTCTGGATATGCCCTAGAGCAGCAATAAAGAAACTATCCTCCATCTGCTTGTCTGCACTTCCCTCTTGATGTTTCTTCTTCACCACTGACTGATTTCTTCTATTAGAAAGCCTAATTGTATCTTCTTTCTCAATTGTTTAAAATGTTAGCATAGCACTATTCAAATATTCTTGCTTCTTATGTCGAGGCTCTTTTGCTTTTCCTAGAGCCCACTTAAATGCAGGACTGACATAGGTATTGTTGTACAATATCATTATGCCCATACTTGGTGTAAAATCCAGACTGATCGAATGGATTGTGCCCCAAATGTATAGATTCTATATTCCCCACTTACTCTTCCTTTTTCTTTTAGTTAGCAAGCATCTGTGCATAAAACTGTAATAAAAAAGCAATTACATTTGGCTAAGGTAGACTTGAAAAATCCTGCAAGAAAATGGCAAGCCATTTTTGTATTGTAGCCAGGAAAACAACCTGGATCCATGTAATTATCAATAGTACATGTCATTTATATCAATGACAATTTTCCTGGTACATGTCAGCCAATGTATCTGTCTAACCTCATTTTTTGAACACTTACAAATCCTGCGAGGAAAAGTATTTCTAGAAAACTAAGAAGGAAGAAAAGACAATATAAGACACATGACAAAGAAATTTATGTTCTTACCCATAGACTGTAATTCCTTTTAGAACTAACAGAAAGGAAAATCTTTTATGAAGAATAATAATGGAGAGAGATAGAAACTGAGTACCTGAAATAAGTCACACTACATGATTCTGTGATTACATCTTTTTAGAATAAAAGCAGATTTGCCCCAACTTATTGTAGTATTTTCTTTACTAACAACTCACTATCACATTATTCTAAAAACAGAGTGTTTTTTAATTTATTGATAAGATCATCTTCTGGGAAAAAGTAACTGAGGTTACTTGGAATTGTTCTTATTAAATCATGTAGTATAGTGACATTCTCCACTCCACTTTTGCTTGTATTCAAGATCAGAATAACAGAATAACGGAAGGGACCTTGGAGGTCTTCTAGTCCAACCTTCTGCCCAAGCAGAGACTGTGGCCTATACCATTTCAAACAAATGGTTGACAATCTCTTATTATAATTTCAGAAAAGAGACTTCTGGAAGAGGAGGGGGAAGCAGAGATCAGTAATATGGGGCTATGGTTTTTTTAAAATTTCTTCCAAAAGATAGAATTGATCTTATCTTCCCATTAAAAAATGTTTGTACTAATTAAAAAAAAAGCCTGTTCCTTCCTGCAAGCAAAAAGGCTATTTTTGGGAGGAAACTTGCAATATTTGCATATTTATAATAATATTGGAAACAGAAAGCTTATTTATTTTTTTAACAACACAGCTGAAAAATAACATACAATATGTAATGATGGCAGAAATCACATTTTAAATAAATGAAGAGATTTTTTTTTTAAATTGTAACTCTCCAATTTATAAGTAATTATAGCCATGAAAGAACCTTCCTGGTATGCTTAATGACCATCTTTTGTCCTAGTATGAAAAGTCGAGGTGTTTTCATTCAAGTCTTTGTTCTCATCAGCTTATTCCTGGCTGGTTGGAAAAGATAGAGGCAGCTGTTTTTATGACATGCCACATAGCCCTTCTTCAAGCCACCCAACATATGTGAAAACCAGCTGAGTGTATTCCGAGTCTCTTGAACCAGTCCAGACAAAGATATATGTGGGTCAAATCAATAGAAAACTGTCTGTATAAAATGGGAAATATACTGAAAATTGTTATTTTTTAAATCCCCAAACTTGGCAAAGAATACCTACCACTGGGATGTTAATACTAAAGGATGATGCTGTGCAAATATGCCCTTTTAGTTTCATCAGTAATTTTAGATTTATTGGTCACAATTGGAATAAAAAAATGTTTCTTTATAAAAAAGAAACCAACAAATAAGCAATACAGTAATCTAGTTTGGTTATTCTCTAGACCCTGTCCGAATGTTTGGCCCTGTCTACCAAGAATAAGCATTCAACTTCAAAGGGACATTTATTTATGCACATCAAAGGATTAAATATTTCAATTTCCCCCCCACTTCTTGATGGGTCAAACCTACCTTGTTACTTATATACAAAGTAATCCAAACTCTATAGGCTAAATTGGGAAATCAGAAAAAGATCCTGTAAGAGATCAGTAGCAACAAGAAAGATGTGAATGTGATGATAAAGTCATCTAGAGTCAAATTCTTCATCTAAGTGCGAACACATTCCATTCTTAAGAAATTTTTTGTTCATCTCCAAATGAAAGGTATTTTTAATAAAAAGTATTAATTTATTGATGTTTAAAAATGTATTGATGCCAAAAAGAGAAAGAGGCCAAAATAAAACAAAATGTTGGATAGGTGGCCCATATCTAGCACTGTCCCTGCAAAGTATGTATAATCCGGTCTACAAATTCTGGAGGGCTTTACTGATTCAATCCAATTTCAACATGAAAAAACAGGACTATTCTTTAATAGCCAAAACAATCTGTTGTGATCATGTTTAGGCTTGCTAGCAGTTTAGTTTTATTTATAAATTCAACTTTGATGTACTAGCTCTGTTGCATAATGGGTTTAATGGATTGAGTGAAAGATATTAAGGCACTATGTGTATAACTCAATAAATTCTAACTAACCTAGCAGGGGATAGTTTAGTCTGGAACGGATCTAAAGCTGATTTTCCTAAATCAATTGTTCATGCAGAGAACACTTAAGTGTCCTTTCCTGTTTCTACAAAAAGGGACAACATTCTAGTAAAGTCACAGAAAAAGAAGGCTTGAAGGCTCCCTTTCATTTTTTATCCCCTGTGACCAAGCCAGGGAAGGAATGGAAAAGGGATGGAGAAGAGTAGGTCCTCTTGCCAGTTCTTCCATGGTGATGCCAACCTGAACTGTTTTTTGAACATTTTTTTTCTGTTCCTAAAGAAAAGACAGGACAGTCTTTTAGGACTTAGAAAACAGCTCCTTTATTACTGATGGGTCTTGGCAACCATGTGCTGTTACCATAAGGATGTGGGGTAACAACAAGAGGGAGCAACAAGAGGAGCCCACATTGTTTCTGAAAAAAGCTGGGAAGTTCAGGGATCTTCATCCTAAGGAAGCACATGGTTTGTAACAAATTGATAGCAGAAGCCGTCCCCTGGAACCTGTTTCCTTAGTTTAATGCATTTCTAGTTAATTTCAAACCCATATTGTCATAAACCAGTTTTCTCATTTCCTCTGACTAGGAGAAATTGTTTAGCTGCTATTTCAGAGCAGCTCTGTGGACTGCACTATATTCCTTAGTAGCTGATCATCAAAAAGGAAAGTTGATTTGCCTTGCTTGTTAGCCATTAATTATAACTCATTGTCATAAGTAGGCCACATCAAGCCCAATAACTTTCCAAAATGGCTATTAAGGTCTTCTGCATCTTGAAAAGGCTGAAATAATTCAATGTCTTCCATTGATTTTACAGAAAACATTCACACTTAACTGAATACAAGTGATGGAAAAAGAGAACATGTAGCATTTTAAGATAAAGCATACAGGTAAATGACTGACTACCTGGTTTGCAATCAGTGGTTTTCTATTTAAGGTCCTGGCATTGTTCCAAGGACTTCTTTTCAAGGATGAAGCAGAGACTGATGAAGTTTTGAAGAACTTGGGCCACATGTTTTCAACAACACATTTAATTAACAAGCCTGAAGACACTGAGGCCCTTGAAATCATATTAAAACAATAGCTGCATATTAAGCCAGCTTGTGAATGCTGTTGTGAAGTGAACAGCTTGAAAATACCATTAAATTGCCATGCAATTAAAAGTAAGTTTTAATTTTCATTCAAGGTTTTCTTTTACTTGCTGTGAATTGTAATTTTTGAAAGGATCTCCCAGTCTCATCAAAGAAAATAAATCATTTGTAAATGACAAAACACATATAATGCATCTTGAACACAACTGCAAAAAAGTTTTGACCTATCTTCTGAAGTACTGTGCTTAACCATTACTTTATGTAAAGGAGGGGGCCCTCAACAGCTATAATTATTTTGGCTGATGTGATTAGGATTGTGTCATGTTCATTTTTTAAAAAACAAGCAGATGAAATCTGTGAAACAATGTGCACGATGAGAGAGCTCAACATCAAGAAAACCTTGATGCAAACTTCTCGAGAGCTTAACATGGAAAGTTGGAAATACTTCATTTGATGCACTGAAAGAAATGGAAAAGGTTGGTCTCATATCTACACAGGCTTAGCATCAGCTTCCAATTTTGGGAGCTGTGTCCAAGGACATACAAAGTGGCCTAGGAATAAACTATCCATAGACCCAGGCCATCTGAGCTCACAGAACCCCACTCTAGTTCTTAATATCTTGAAATCACAGCACTGAAATTGGGAGACAAAAGTCCAACTTAGGTTGGGGGTTTTCTTTTTTGGTTTAGGACACTTTTTGGAGCAGGTATAGGAGCAATTTATTTTTGGAAAGCCCCAAAAGTGCTTTTTCAAGAGGCAACTGGACTTTCCGATTTTTCTTTGAAGACATTTCGCTTCTCATACAAGAAGCTTCTTGAGCTCTGAAGAAGCTTCTTAGATGAGAAGCAAAAGGTCTTTAAAGAAAAACCAGAAAGTCTGGTTGCCTCTTGAAAAAGTACCTTTGGGACAACCAAGACCTGAATGACTGAGAATCTCCATAGATATTTTCTATATTTAATTGTTCCACCAAAAATCAATTCCAAACAAGCAAAAATAATATGGTCAAGATTAATATTCTGGTTCTGTCCCACTTCGGCAGTGTATTACCAGATGATCATTTGCAGCACTTCTGGAAGTTTGGAAGCTGATTCGCAACCCCTGAACCTACAAACCATATTCAGCTGTGCTCTAGTCTGTGACTCAAATGTTCTGAGAATATTGGAAGCAGTAGTGAATACCTAGGAAAAGGTATTTAAATCTCCATAAATACTCTGGGCTGTGTAGTTAACATAAGCAGATTGCTGGTTATTATAGTTGTAGGAGAGATGCAATCTCAGATGTCAAAGCTTGTTGTAAAGGCAGTAATGTTGAGGGATAACAGGAATTATGCTAGAGGTCTTTTTATATTTGTAGCTGGACAGGATCCTATTCACATGTTCCTTGGGACTTCTTGGCAGCAAAAAATATGTTGTAATTTATTACCATAAATTCTATTCTGAAATGAATCAAACATATTTTTTGCAGGGGGAAGAAAAAGGTCAAATAACTGTACATGAAGACAGCTATGGTTAATAATTTTCTCTTTGGTAGTTCTAATGATTTTCTATTTACTATTTTTTCAAAAGTTTCATAAAGTAAATTGCACTAGTAGAAAATCCCAGAAAAGTTTGTATTGTAACATAAACATCCATAAAAAAAATGTAGAATGTCTTGCAAAATGGTGCACTACATGATTAATCATATATAGTCATGGATTTTATTTTTTCTGATATTTCCATAGACAGGTGCTATGTGGCATGTCACTATGAATCTTGTTCAAACCAGTGTGACATTCCATTTCATTAAACTGTCATTCAGAACATCTAGAATAGATATTCCTTTTGGAATAGAGGCAATGCAAGTCATGATGTTTAAAGCAAGGCATTCAAAAACATGCTGGAAACAAAAATAGTACATTAAATCTTTGACTATTTGCCATTGCCCTTCAAACTGTTCTGCTGTCTTCTGACTAGAGGGTCTCATCTGATCCTGTAGAATTGGTCACAACAATTGATGATTGATTTAAATCCTTCCACAGCAAATGGCAGTATTCTTAACTCTACCTTCTCAATTTTCTCCATAGCAATGATCCCAATTATGTCAGATATGTTTGACACATATTTTGTCCAAAATTCCCCACTGCATTTTTTGTTCCTATACATGGATTGAAACTGGTCTTCCTCATCTTAATCTAATACTTTAACCCACAAACCATCCCGTCTTACACAGTAAGACTAAATTCAAACATATTTTTGATATTATTAAAAGTGGAAAAAAATCAAATCAAAAGTGCACTAGAAGGATGAAGACTAAACAGTTTTTCCAGAAACAAACTGGATTCATGAGAATTATAGTCCAAAACATTTGAGGGCAACAAAGTAAAGCTATGTTGTAATAAATTCCACTCTTTCTCAAATTAGAAATCCTGTTTCAGCCCGTAAAAAAGGAATTCATATTGTTTTATTTATTATTAGATTTATATCCTGCCTCTCTTCACCCCTTTTGGTTTTATGTAATAATGTTTATTTTGCATAGATTTTTCTGTTGTTTACCCTGAATAAGCATAATTGTTATTTACCCTGTATAAGCATAATTAACAAGCCTGCCTCCACATTTTTGGTGAAGCTGTTGAAATAGGGCAGTGTTTGTCAATCTTGGCAACTCTAAGACATGTGGACTTCAACTTTCAGAATTTTCCAGCCAGCCTTGTTGGCCAGTTAATTCTTGGAGTTGAAGCCCACATGTCTTAAAGTTCTCAAGATTGAGAAACTCTGAAATAGGGGATTGCCCCCTCTCCCATTTCTGAAGTTTATTTTAATTGATTCCATTAGAAACATTAACAAATGCATTTCTTGCTGTAGTCATAAAGGATGTTCAAGATATTCCCTGCTCCTTCTCAGCATCTGAAATTTGCAGGAGAAAAGAAATGATCACACAAATTATTTTAAAAGATTCGAGAAGGCCTGAGGAGTTAAAATGAACAGGGATGGAAGTGTACAACATTCTTAAATTTCTTTCCAGTTTGTTCATTTTCTCCTTTGCTTAGTTATACCTTGTTTAATGGAGGGTCTTTTTAAACCATTTTTTCCCAAACTAGTACTAAATTAGGTGTTTGAATGACATTTTGTGGGAATCGTAGAGAAAAATGGTTGTGTTTTGTTTATTTATTCCTAAAATATTGTATCCCTCTTTCTCTCTGTCAAAATATTGGGGGGGGGGGGGAGCGGAAGGAGAAATGGAAATCTGCCAGAAGCGAATTATATTTATTAACTTCCAAAGAAATAATATGCTACACTGATCCCTTTATTTTTTCCTGTTATTAATCCTGGGATGTGATAATCTTTGGTTGTCATCTAGTTATATTTAACAAGCTGCCTGTCATTGTTCTAGAGGTCAATAACCCAGTGTGATATGGATAACGTTGATTTGTTAATTAATGTAATCATCTCTCCTAATAAAAGCCAGATCAGACTGGCAGAAAAAGCTTGTTATCAATCCGTGGATACTGGTAGACAGTAATTATAGGTAATGATGTTTTTGTCTTGTGGTACTCAGTAGATCATCTTGAGCTGCTCCTCTCAGGCAGAGCAAACGGACTGCCATGGCGATTCTCCTATCTGACCTCTCCTTCCCTTCTTTCCAAGAAGAGAAATTACAGCTTGTTAGGTGGAAGCAGCTCATTTGAAGCTTTAATTCTCTTTTGAGTGTCCGCCTCTTGTTGGAAGCACCAGGTGTGTTCGAGCCGCTTGAAAAAGCTATCGTTGCTTCCACTTGTGCATGCAAACTTTTACAGCCTTCTACAAAGCTTCGGATTCATTTTCTCCCTGAACTTTCCTCAACCACTAAAATTTCCCCAAGCCTTCATCCCATTTTAGTAGTAACCAAAGAATTAAAGTGTGTTAATGAGGCAGGAGCAGTGGGGAAGTCAGTAGCTTTCCTGGTCACAAAGCAGATCCATTTCCATCTTTCCTGTTTCTTATTCTTTAACTAGCTCGTTACCCGGCGTTGCCTGGGTAATTTTTTACTGGGCTTCCGTCTTCCATCCTCCCTTCTCCCTCCTTCCTTCCTTCCTTCCTTCCTTCCTTCCTTCCTTCCTTCCT
>JANHGC010000678.1:60179-72158 GCA_027560395.1 Boaedon fuliginosus | reverse complement strand
AGGGAGGGAGGAATAGATGGATGGATGGATGGATGGATGGATGGATGGAGGTACTCCTGATCTAGATACAGCACACCAATTAAAAAAAAAGCCTGAACAAGGCCAGGTAATCAGCTAGTACATGTTAAAAAGGGACAGAATTTTGATCATATAATTGCAGCCGCCATCTTAACTCTCCTGGGAATGTTCCAGCTTATGCCTTTCCTTCTCATTTATTTGAAAAGTGTCTAATTGTGACCAGCATTGAACATTCTTCTTTTCTTTCTTTTTTTCTTTGTAAATTGTGTTTCGCTAACCATGATTATTATTGAATAAGAAAGCTAAAGAATCCTCACAACACTTGGGAGACTGTTTTAACCAAGAAAAGGTTTCCCTTTCTCCAGTTTTTGAATATGGATTGAATTCCCCCCACTTTACTTCAAATCATGCTATTTAAATTCACTCTCCTTTTTTTCTAGCAATAGAATTAGATATTTCATCTCAGTATGAAACCTTTATCTTTCTTCCACCATCATTCTGTACAACCTAAGTCTCACTCTATCTAATGGTAGATTTGGCTCTTTCTTTAAACTTTGCTGGATATTGCTAAAACAAAGGCAATAAAAGCCAATGTGTGAGCAATTTGTGCCATTTGCTCTTGGAGTGTTTAAGGTAATGATTGCAGGTGGGAATTCAATATCTTTTTCACAATAAAATGCATGATCTCTAAATTCAATAATTCACATCAGCATCTTGCTGCTAAAATGATCTCCAAATCTTATGCAGCACCAACTCTGGGTTATCATCTATAGAAAGTGGGATCAACAGCTGATTTTGTACCTTGTACTCAACTTTGAGTTGATAGCTAAATAATTCCTTATACAGTAATTACTGACACACTGGGCACTTGTTGAGTATCCTAGAAATAGAATAGCTACCCACAAGGCTATACTTTTTGAAAAAAGGTATATTCTTTCTTATTTATATAAGGTGGGAAAATCCAATGAGAACTTTCTTGCCAGTTTCCAAAGGCAGTGAACGCAGCAAGTCACAAATATTTGCATTCCAAAATGATTTGACATAGAATTGGGTGGACTGTTGCCAATTCTTTTAATCAACACATTCTAACAGTCTTTTTGAAGCAATCAAAATCAGCTACATTTCAGCAGCCCTGCAAGCCTTGGCAGTTTGGCATATTATGCACAATTTCCAACTGGCTTTCCATTCTGTAAGGAATGTGTTCACCTGTGCTTACTTTTATTTGACTAATGATTTTTTTTCTCCTTTTTCCCATTTAGAATTGTAAAAATTGTAAAGATACATCTCCTAGAGAAGGTAACAGCTGAATCCTTTGGGGATATTAGTAACATTTGTGCAGACTTCACTGAATATGAGATGAGCTCAAGCTGTCACACTTCACAGCAACTTTCACACCCATAAGACTCATGCGTTGTTTGATTTTATTGCCTTAATGATGAGCTGAGTTTGTCTTAGCATCACTGTCAGGTCTCCCCCTCTCCCCAATATGTTCTGCATTTTCCTTTTCTGCAAAATAGCACTTTAACAAAGTGAAAAGGTACTATTGGAAAGAAAATTCAGTGAAAGGACTCTATTGCAATGCAGCTTGTCAAGCTCAGCTTGTCTCTGTGATAATAAATGATATTATTGCAAGGGGGTAAAAATGAATGCAGTTAGGAAGTGCTAAAAGAAATAGGACTTAAATATAAAAGTTTTTCAAACTGAGTAAGGAGAGATGTCATGTACTTGTCCATATTAGATAAGGACTTATTTAAAACTACAGAATCAGTGTTAATTTTATTTAACTGAGTTAATAATCTTATTGAAATTGAGTTCAAACTATGCTCTATTTTATGAATTGTTCATACTTTCTTAGATTTCTCTCCATCTGCTTTGATATAAATGTCACATAAAATTATGTTCCTGGCACTGCCTCCAGATGTGCCTCCAGGTGGCAGCAGCTGCTACTGCTGCACCTGGGCACCTGTAGAGGGAGATACTGCACACCCTCCGCCGCGCAGCTGTTCTGTGAGAGTGCTTGCAGAACCGCACCGAAATGTCTGAGTCGATCGCGCGCGGCGCGCTTTTGACAGGCATTCAGAAAGCGCGCCCACGAAGCGGGTAACCAGCGAACCGGTAGGAACCCATCCCTGAATGTCACCTATCCTCCCTATGTTAGGGCTGCTACTGACAATGTGTACCCTGTTCATTAACTAGGTTTGCCAATACTTATTTTATTTATTTATTTATTCATTAAATTTATACCCTGCCTCTCTTCCCGATCAAGGGGAACTCGAGGAGGCTTACAACATGAGTTAAAAAATACAATAACATTACAAAATAATACTAATAATAACATTAAAACTAACTCACTCATCCAACAAACACACAACCACTCTTCTAGGGGGAGGGTCATCAATTCCACGCCTGCTGACAGAGCTAGGTCTTAGGGGCTCTGTGGAAAGCCAACAGATTCTGGATGGTCCGGATCTCCATGGGTAGTTGATTCCAGAGGGCCGGTGCTTCCACAGAGAAGGCCTTTGACCGGGGGCCTGCCAGCCGACACTGTTTATCTGACAGGACCCGTAAAAGGCCGACTCTGTGGGATCTAACTGGGCGCTGGGAGGCATGAGGTGGCAGAAGGTGGTCTCAAAGGTACCCCACTCCTAAGTCATGAAGGGCTTTAAAAGTTGTCACTAGCACCTTAAATTGCACCCAGAAGACTACAGCTCGCGGAGGACAGGTGTTATGTGGGTGCATCGAGGTACACCCTTTATCACTCTTACGGCTGTATTCTGGACCAATTGGAGCTTCCAAATGCCCTTCAAGGACAGCCCCATGTAGAGCACATTACAGTAATCTGGAGAATCAAATCTGCTGTATTAAACATGGCACAAAGACATGACTTTTGCAGGACAGAGAAAGAGGCATAGAGTGGTACCTCAGTAGTCAACGTTAATTGGTTCCAGGATGCACGATGTCTACCAAAAATGATGAGTACCAAACAAATTTTTCCCATAAGGAATAATGTGGTGAATCACAAAGCAGCTGACACCAATAAGTTCTAACTTGTACAAACGATGAGTACCAAAACAAAATGCTCAAAATGCACTGTGTACGAAATTTGATGAGTTTCAATGCAGTTGAGTATCAAGGTACCACTGTATTTCATTAGGTAGGATAAAAGTAAGACTTGATAGTGCTCAAACAATGATGCATTGATCCTAAAATCATAGTGCAGCAGAAAGCCTGAAGACTATCAAGTCCAGCCTCTTCCTTCAGAGGAGGGTTGACCATCTAGTCCTACCACATCAGCCCACCTAATAAAGAAACAGATTCCAAACACAGAGAAGAGATGTATTGCATAGGAGGGTCTCTACCACTCTTGCTTAGTAAATGTGCTAAGGAATAAAATCATTACATACAAAATTAAAAATGGAAACAATCAACTATTTTTTTTAAAAAAACACACAGTCATGATTGGCTATCTGAACAAAGTACAGTAACTCCAGGATTTGAGGGCCGCATTGCCAAGAGAAAAGCCATTTGTTCAAAATATTTAAGCATGCCTGGGTTTCATTTCATGTGGTTTTCAATTTAAAGCTTACTCTGCCTGAAGCTTCATGAAGAAAGTGTATATAAAATAAAATGAGGTCTTCTGTTACCATTGCTTCAGAGAAAGAGAGAGTTAATGGACTGCTAAAATTTTCCCCAGCTTTTGGATGTACCAAGTGCATTGATTCAAATCCACCAGTGTTTCAGCACATCTGATACCAGTTCCTGCACCAAACCAAATCCAACTGTACCCCTAGATGTATCAAGTGGGTATCTCCAGTTAAGCATTGCAGCAATCAGTGGGAGGTTCTGAGGACTGGGAAGAGCAATAGGTAAATTGAATCATGTCCGGTCTTAGGAATTTTCCCTGCCGCACAGTAGAAGTGTTCGCTGTGCATCCTTGAGCTGGCAAAAAGAAATTGCACTAGCATGAAATGTGCTGACCTGTTCTTGATCCCTACCCTGCGTCTTTTGATCCTAGTCATGGCCAATCGTCTGGCTTCCTGTCATATAAAATTATGTTCCTGGTACTGGCCCCAGATGTGCCACTAGATGGCAGCAGCTGTTAACTGCTGCATCTGGGCATCTGTAGGGGGAGATACTGTGTTTCCTCTATATAAGGAGCTTGCATGCTCTTCCTTCCTCAGTTCTTGCATACCTTGGCTATGTAGTCTCAACTGAGACAAATCTCTTATCCTTTATTCCCAATAAACCCTATCCTGATTTACCCTGATCCTATGGTATATAGCTTCTTCCTAAGATCCTAAGATCCCAGCCTCACAGTCTACATGGCAATATACACATTAGTATTTATTTAGTATTTCCAAGAATCAAAAGTATTTTGCACAGATTATTTCACACCAAGATGACCTTTATCTTTGGCATTATTTGCCACAATGATGTGGCAAATGGTATACTGTAGGACAATGAGAAGGATGTAGTGCAGTTTCATCAGTTTACGTTGTGGTGTTTTGTGACTGGCCACATTCAAGGCATACTAACATGCAAGGCTTTACTTCAAGGTCCATGCAGATGGAGCCTTTTAGAGGATCGGTTCTGTAGCACGGCCACTTTCCCAGATATTTCAGGAAAGGCAGATTAATTTTGGACCAGGCAGTCTGGAAGATAATTAGGCCCTGAATCATGCAGGTGTTAAGGATGACAAACAGCAGCTTGAATTGCACCTGGAAGCTAACTGGCAGCCAATGTGCTTCCCAGAGTAGAGGATGATGTGGTTAAATCTAGATGCCCTCATGAATAACAGAATAACAAAGTTGGAAGGAACCTTCTAGTTCAACACCTTGCTCAAGCAGGAAACCCTATACCATTTCAGACAAATGGTTGTCCAATCTCTTCTTAAAAACCCTGTCTTCCTTATGGCAGCCCCTTGGAGCAGTGCTATCATGTCACCATGATTCCTTTTTTTCATTAAACTGGACATACCCATGAATACCTGGATACTGTATGCTGAAACAGTTTGAAGTTCAAGGTCTTCAAGGGCAGTCCAAATGTAAAGCAATTTCAAATAGTCAAATCATGAGGTGATGAGAGGATGTACAATTCTCCCTGATTTAAGAAAGATATAAACTAATGAATAAGATATAATTGTGAACTGCCCAGAATCACTGGGAATTGGGCGGCATAAACATTTTAATAATAAATATTAAATACTTGAGCATGATCTTTACCTGCTGCTGAAACAAAAGTCATAGGTCCAAGAGAACCCCCGAAATGTGAACAATGTCCCAGCTGCAATCTCCATCTGGTGCTCAAGCAGGAGGCCAACATCACCCAGAACTCTGTAGTGATCATATTTGCAAACAATGACCGTTTTTTGTTTTACCAATAGCCACTCCATCTTGCTAGGGTTCAACCTAAGTCTATACTTTCTCATCCAGATAGCACCATGGGGGTCAACAATGTGTGGTTCTAGAGCTGCATGTGGTCTTTGGGCCCTCTCCTGTGGCTCCCTGTTGGATGATCCCACCACTGGCTGGCCCTGCCCCTTGGCCTCTCCTCCCACTCACACACCTCGCTTGCCCTGAGAAGAGAAGGGTGATGGCAGCGGATGGGATCATCTGAGCACATATGGCATGTGCATGCCCTTATATACCAGGGGTGCAACAACTCCAGATGCTCAGGTGCCCAAGTGCAGCAGCTGGCAGCTTTGGCCACCTAGCAGCACATCTGTGGGCAGAGCCAGGGACGTAATTTTATGTGACAGTATAGTAGTGTCAAGTCAGAATAGAATAGAATAGAATTATAGAGCTGGAAGGGGCCTTGGAGGTCATCTAGTCCAATCACTCCACTGCCCATGGCATCCTGGACAAATTGTTGTCCAATCTTTTCTTTTCTTTTTTTTGAAAAGCTTTTTATTGTTTTCCAAACAAAATAAAATAAAAAAATACATTTTGTGTTTGAACGGAATTGTTTTGATTTAGAGGGCAGGCGATTTTAATGCAAATTAATTTTTGTAGGGGAACAGCAGAATATCTGAAAGTAAATATGTCATTTGATGTAAAACACAGAATGCAGCAGGAATACAAATACTGAAAGCTGTAATGATGAAAATAATTAACTAATATGTGTCCCAATAAAGAACTGTTTGAAAAAAGAAAAGAAACAAGAAGTTTCAAGAGAGAAGGCAGAACTGCTATCTTGGTTTAACAGATCCTTTCAGAAGTGAAACTCCTATATAAGTGCACAAAGGGAAACAATATCTGTTGATTGCAGCCGTGTTCTTGTTTCTCAGCTTACTCTATTGTCCAGGGATTGTTGCAGAAATAAAGTGAAGGGAGCTCCATGTGAGGCATTCTGAGTCCTGGACCAAAGAGGGCATCTAAGCCAAATCAATAAATAATGCAACTTTTTTACTTGACTCCCACCTGTAACCACTGCACTTGTATAGGAGATGTTTCACCCAGACTTGGAAATAAAGTGGAACTCGCGCACCGTAGTAATTCTCTGCTGGATAGGAGCCACCGCTCCTTAATAAAAGCTTTACCTTCATTGTACCTTGCAATTTTTTTTAAAAAAGTAAAAGGTATATCCCAGTTGACCATATGAACATGTTCCCATTCCCTCCTCAGGCCTTTGAGCAATTTGCAGCCTTTTGTTAGTACATAAAGGGTCTTGGAGCCTCCTACTTGAGTGTGGAGTTTACCAGCTGCTCTCCACTACCAGGCCTCATTAGAAGCCTGCTGTTCTGCTGAGAACCAAACCACATGCTACTCCCTCTGTTGTCTGTTATTAGCCTGTTGCTGCTCCTTAAATTACAAGCCACAAAAGCTTATTCTGTTTCTCTGCAGAGAACAACTATTCTTAGTCCTATTTCAAGAGGCTGTATATCATGATCTCTCGAACTAATTAAGGTTTGTAGACAGGCCACAGGTTGCTTCAGAGAATTTGTCCCCATGGTTGATATAATGCCCTCCCTGCCTTTCCTTTCTTCTTCTAAAGCTCTAAACCTCAGGGTTTTCCAGCTTACTGGTGTCTAATAAAAATAAATATGACGGTGTGTTGAAATTTAAAAGAAGCCAATTTTTGATTCATGTCAGATGGTACAGCTCTACTTGCAATTTATTGAGGGAGGTGAAATAATAACATGCCATGTAGCCTTGAAATATTTATTTGCATTGAGTTTCATTTTTTCCAAAATTGCACTGTTGATAATATATTGTAATCTAATAATAGACTTTTTGATTTGTGTGACTATTATCTCAGGGCAGGCTGGAGAGGGATGCGAAGAGGTGAAATTCGCAGCATAAAGTAAATTGAGAGAGGATATATGTAAAACTGAGCAATGTTATATAGATGGATGAATGTGTAGACGGATGGATAGACAGACAGGCTGGTAAGTCTTGTTCTCAATCCAAGGCTAAATAAATATTTTTTCCCAATAGTTAATTACATTTTTCTGTCTTTCATATACATAAACTGACATGTAAAATAACTGCCGGTACTCTGCATTTCAGAATTCCAGCCAAGAATTTTCTTTTTGAAAAGAATGGATTCCCCCCACCTCACCTAACATGAAAGCAGAATTTTGGAGCGTAGGATAAATTATGAGTTATGAGATAAATTGATTTAATCTGAGTGAGGCTTTGGTTGCAGAATATATTTTAATGCAGGGAACATGTGAAAAATTTCCTAGCCATATATTAAGGGCAGTAATTTTACAAATAGCTTTTGTAGAGATTTTGCTGCATGGTTTGTTTTGCAGAAAACACAGTATTAGACAAGCATCAGTCCTGATTACCCTATTTTTAGAAAATAAGCTCTTGCAATCTGAAGTCTTGGGTCTATTGTTCTTTAGGGGTATATGTGTGTGTACTGTATGTGTGCCTTCCAGTCAGTGTTGACTCCTGGCAGTTTTCTTGATAAGGTTTTGTTTCAGTAATGATTTGCCATTGCCTTCTTTCTGGGACTGAAAGAATAACTGGCCCAAGATTGCCCAGCTGGCTTTGTGCCAAGGTTGTAAAGTGGAAACATCTAGTTTTAAAACCACCAATAGGTCTTAAAACCAACAACAGGTGTGAAAGTGAGGTTGGAAGAATGTAGAGACATAACAACCTTTGATGTATTGAACTCGCATATACTGAACTTGCAAAAATTCCGTTCCTTATATGGCAACGGACCATATATCCTGTTTCTAAACACAAACTACCTGCCTTGAATCATAAACTGTATAAAGTAAGTTTATTCTGTATCCTTCAGGGTTCAGACTTGTTTTGCTTATCTTTCCAGTCTTGAACCTGCGCAAATAAACTTTTCCTTGCTTGAAGAGCTGACTGTCCTGTCCTTCCTATTGGAGAGTGAAATCTCTGACAACAGTGGAACTAGCACTCCTGGTCTCCTGGTTCTAGCCTGGGGCCTTGACCATTCGACTAAGTTGGCTCCTGTTGTTTTTACTCTTCTTTATTATTAGATGGTTGCTTTCTCTGCTCCCATCTTGATTTTATTAGGAACAGCCTCTGACTAGCAAACAACTAACAAACAATTAAGGGCAAGGTGATCCCAAGCAGGTGCCATAGCACTCTCAGTTCCTTCAAGCCACCATTCTTTCCTTCCCTACCACAGAGAAGTCACATCCAATACCCCTTCATTCTCCAACACACTCACTTTGCATCTACTCAACTCACACACAGTATCCCCCATCTCTCTCCCGGGGGGAGAGGGACAACTACACTCACCTGACTCTACCCATCCCCACCTCCTTTAGTATTTATTCTAAATTTGCCCCCACCCCGCTTGGGAAAGATTTAATTACTTTCATCTATCAATGTCTAAAGAAACACCTTTATATCTGTTATTGCTAGTCTGTGTAATTATTTGAGAAATATCACCTGTGATCACTTTAAATCAAGCCTTATGTTAAGAGAAACCCCTAACTTTGTGATGCCGTCCAAATTGATGTGCAGAATTATAATCCATAAATGGCGTTCAGCAAAAATTAATTTCAGTATAATTTTTTTTCTAAATAATGTTTACACGCCCACAAAACACACAAATACCCCCATACCTCAGTCTGTCATTCTTGTAAACAAGAAATTGTGTGATTTTAAGCAAGAAGCAGAGTATCCCTAGCAACTGTTACCCAATATAGAGCTAACTCTATGCACTTTGTAGAGACATAAAGAATAATAATGCTTAACACAAAAAAGTGGCAAGAAGCAAAAAAAAAATCGGCATTTAAAATTTGTTTCATTCTACACTGAATCATCTTTCAGAATTGCTTGGCTTCATGACATTGTCACGTATGCAATGCCGAAGTATAAAAAAACCTGAGCCAACGTAAATTTTACACTTCAAGAAGTTATTTTTATTATGTACTATTTATTTTGGCAAACATTAGGGAAATATATCAACAACAACAAAAAATCTTGTAAAAATTTTTCTCTTAATGTAATACTCCACCCCCACGCCCACCCTGGTTGTGCTGCCTTTGTGGCATTTGTTTTAATTGTAGGATCTGTACAACTTTCCTGAAAGCTATACTAATCGATACAATTAGAGTGTTACACCAGCGTAGGCACTCAGTCTTCTAGTTTAATGTAAAATCTTTCTAGAATATGGGATAAGAAGAAAATTAAAATTTGAATCCTGGCATATGATTGTACTCAAAGATCTTCACATACACAGCTGTGTGGTAGAAGGTGCAATTAGTATTTGACAAAAGAATGTTGATTATATACAGACATAGCAGGTATAAGAGATGCTCAGATCTATTGTCAAATAAGGGGCAGTGGGGGTGGGAAAATGAATAAAGCTGATTTAATAACACCAGCTGACTGAACATTTTCAATAAAGTTAACATACAGTAGGCTGTGAATTGTATTGCTTGCTAAAATATTTATTTCATCTCAGCTGGCATTTTTACATGTTTACTGGGGAGTAAGTCCAGCTAAGCTCAGTGCAACTTATTCCTGAGGAGATATGCGATATACTTTGGATTTGCCGATTATTTTAGTATTCAGAAAAAGAAACAAAAATGGAAAACCTCCCTTGAATTCTTAGTTACTAAGCATTTCACAGCAAATCTTTACAAGCCAGATAGGCATCATCGGATTCTATGTAAAGTTTGTTTTAAACATCTTTGAAATTCAGAAAAAAAGCTGTTTTCAATTCGGTCTTCCATTTAATTATAATGATCTGTTGGCATAGAAATATCCCAAAGAAGAAAAAAGAATTCTTCCTGAATGTGGAATAACCATTGGCAGGATATAAACGATTATAAATTACATGAATGATTTAGTCATTATTCAGTCTTGGTACATTAATAGCATCTGTAGTGAAAACTGTTAAAACCCTGACATTAGTTAAAATATACTGTACCTCAATTAGAATAATAAGATGTCACATACTTGTTATAACAGAGGACTCACAATATTCCTGTTTCTAAATATTGATTGGCTTTTCTGCTCATTATGGCTTGTAACTATTCCCAGATTTTATTTACTGTTTTTTCTGTCTCCTTGATAACGATTTGTCTTTCAACGATCCCAAATGAAACTGTGATCTCCTCGGAGTTTTATTGCTTACTGATGGAACAGTTCCATTAAAACCAGAAATTCAGTAGTTGAACAGTTCTGTTAATAATAACATCAGAAAAATATGCAAAATAATGTAAAACAGGCAGTCCTCGACTTACAGCCGTTGGTTTAGTGACTGTTCAAAGTTGCAATAACATTGGAAAAAGTGACATGACCATTTTTCACACTTATGACCATGGTAGCATCCCCATATGATCAAAATTTAGATGATTCACAACTGGTTCATATTTACAATGGTTGCAGTGTCCCTGCGTCATATGATCAATTTTTGTGACCTCCTGACAAGCAAAGACAACAGGGAAGCCAGATTCACTGAACAATTGTGTTACTAACTTAAGAACGGCAATGTTTCAATTAACAACTGTGGCATGTAAGGTCATAAAATGGGGGCAAAACTCACTTAACAAATGTCTCACTTAGCAACATAAATGTTGGGTTCAGATGTGTTCATAAGTCAAGGACTACCTGTACTGTTTTGTACTTGTCAGATTGGTTCCAGGACGATTTAGAAGATTACACATATATGTCTATATAAAGATAAAGCTAAAAGTTTCCCCTTTACAGTTAAGTTTGACTCTAGGGGGTGGTGTTCATCTCTGTTGCTTAGCCAAGGGAGCCAGTATTGCCTGAAGGCAATTTCCATGATCATGTGGCCAGCATGGCTGTATGCCAAAGCATACAGAACAGTGTTACTTTCCCCCCAAAGTGGTACCTATTTATCTACTTGCATTTGCATGCTTTCAAACTGCTAGGTGGGAAGCAATATATCTACATCTAAAGAAATAATGATTTTCAGATAACAAGAGCAGTCTGTAATGTTTAATACTGTCTATAAGGGGGAGGGGGAGGCTAATGTCTAAGGCAGCACTTTTCAAACATGGATATGTTAACGTGTGTGGACTTCAACTCCCAGAATTCAACTTTCCAGCATGCTGACTGGGGAACTCTGGGAATGGAAGTACATCTTAACATGTCCATGTTTGAAAAATAATGATCTAAAGGAGGCAATTATGATGCTAGCCTGGCATATCAAAGATATTTTGTTAACAGGGACAACTAACAGTTTTATAGCCCTTTTCACTTCAGACTATCAAGAAAAGCACTGGCAAATGACATTTATTATCGTTGCCTTGTTTCAATTTGCTAAGATAGCAGACAGGTTTTCGCAGCATCAGCAGAAAGAATAAAAGATGCAAACAAGAGAAATGGACTCTCGGGAAAAGTTGATTATCCCTTTGATAGGTTTTACGAGGTTACTCTCGTTTGTGTTAGTAAATAGCAATAGCACTTAGACTTATATACTGCTTCATTGCGGGACAGTGTTATCAATGCATCTGCTATTGACAATCCCCTTCCACTGTTCCCAATAATGGAA
>JANHGC010000678.1:49637-60079 GCA_027560395.1 Boaedon fuliginosus | reverse complement strand
CAGTGCTTTTCTCGCAACCCTAACAAAGGGCTGTGTGAAATTTGGGGAAGTTTTGTGCAGAATTGAATTCTTGTATATGGCACATACAAACTCCTCTCTCTGTTTTATATATATAGATGTGGGTGAAGATGGGGGCCAGTTGGTCAGCACAAGCTTTTAAGCAAGAAAGACTTGTCTTGTCTGGGTCTGGTGCTTTTCCTGGATATTGTCTATGAAATAGATCTTGCAGCTCATTCTCTGTATTCACTCTGTGGGCCAAAGGGATGGGGTTGCTGTAGGAGGCTTGGCTGTTGTTGGTGTGTCTGAGATTGGGATTGTGGAGATGGAGGACAGTAGTTTTCTCTCAAACCTACAATAAAGCACATCCTGATTATCTGCCAGTTGCTGATTTCCTTCAGCATGGGAAGGAGGTTTGCTGTAACCGGTGATATTTTTAAGAATTTTCCACATGTTTGCTGGTTCATATGTTGAGAACTGATTCCTTAGCTTTTCAGAGTAGCTTCTTTTTCCTGGTCTGATCTTGCTTCTTAATACGTTTCTGGTCTGGTTGTACAACATTCTATCACCTTTTCTGTAGGCTTCCATTTTGGTACGATGTAGCTGCTTAAGCTCAGCTGTGAACCAAGGTTTATTGTTATATTCTCAGATTTTTGGTCAACACATGTAGGTCTTCACAAAAATTGACATACAATATCTATGAGTTTATCCAGTATCTGTGAGTTCATCCAATGGGATTCAAATTTGCGTGGCTTGATGGACATGGCTTGATGAGCGTGAATACACAATCATGTGACTGGATGGGCTGCTGCACCCCCGGTGCCCCATTTTTTGCCTAGAAAACCTCCCTGAGGTATCTTCGAACACATTCCAATCAGTGCAGTCAAGGCAAGCCTGTAGTTTTAGCGTTGCTTCCTCAGTCTTCATTGATTTAATTGTTGGTTTCATGGTCTTAAGTCTTTGTCTCTAAGAAGGTACAAGGTGAATCATACAATGATCAGACTGCCCCACAGCTGCTTGTGGTAAAGACCAATAAGCATCTTTTAACGTTGCATAGCAATGGTCTGAAGTATTCTTGCCTCTAGTGAGACAATTGACATGCTGAAAATATTTTGGTAGCTCTTTCCTTAAGTTTGTTTTATTAAAATCTCCTAAAATAATTGGAAGCGAATCTGGGTATTTAACTTCAGCCTACATAATCTGGTCAGGTAGAGTTCATAATGCATTGTTTACATAAGCTTGTGGAGAAACATCCACGGCAATTAGGAGAAATGAGAACTCTTGTGGAGAATAGAATGGTTTGCAATTGATAATTAATGTCTCTAACTCCACATTACAGAATTTCTTTAGTATAGTTATATTTCGGGACCAGTTTTGCATCTATCTTATTAGTGAGTGAACATACATTAGTCAGAAAGAGTGAAGGGAGACAGGTTTTTATCCAACTTTTCCTTAGTCTATTCAAAATTCCCGTTCACATAACCATTCTTTGCCTCTGGCATCTCCTCCATTTGTTTTTGTTTATTCATTGTTCAGAAGAAATTGCTTCTTCCTGTGTTAGAAACTCTTCTGCATTTGTAAAGATGGGGGGGGTGAAGTCACAGAAAGCTGCCCATCAAAGAAACATTGCTTGATCCTTAGTAGTTAGTATCTTGAGTATGAAATCCATAGTGAATCACAGAGAATGATAATAAAAAAGAAAAACTATCAGAGAGCATTTCACCAATGCTGCCGTTGGTAGTATCATCTTGGCAGGGGATTTAATGATACTATGATAAGAAAAATACATATTATATGCCATATATAGTGTCCAGGGAGATGAGGAACATTGTCAATATCTGTCAAACATTCACATTCTGCAACATGGGCTTTATTCAAACCCCTGACACAGCTGAAAGTTTTAGATATATTCCAACCAAGCAAGTGTAGTCTGTAAATAATGCAACTCCTCTCCTTGATACTTTAGAATGGGATCTCCAGTGAGAGATCAAAAGTCAACAACTTATAGATCTGTCCTTATCTCTACAAAAAGATATTCCTTCCTGTTTGCTCCGCAGCAGCATGGCTTATTTTAAGTGAGTTTGAGAATCTACATCTAAAATATTTAAAAGATAGCAATGTTGCTGACATTGTAGGCAGACATAGCCTGTTGACTGCAAAAACAGTTCTCTCAACTTTTGATCTCCTGACCATGGTTAAAACAAACTCTTTAAGAGTCTTTCATAAACTTTATAGAGAATTTACCAAACATGACCTTGTCAAAGCCTAACTGCTTAAATTGCATGCCACAAACTGGAAAGACAGAATAATATGCATTCCTAACCATACAAATAACAAATGCAATGAAAAGGAACAACTGAAAGCCTATATAGGAAAGGATATTCAACAATTAAGGATGAGATGCAAACCAATCACAAACTCTGCTTGCAAAAGAAAAAGAAAAAAACCTTCTGAATTTTAAGTGACAGGGAAAACGATGGTGGGAATCTAAAAGAAAAGGTTATTCAGTCCTTGAATTCCTACATTGTGAAATCCAACTGATATACTTACAGAATAAGCGATAGCTACTTCCTCGAGATAGCTTTCACCATACACTATTGATCTTTGAATTCCCCACAATCCCCTGCACAATCCCCTGTTCAAAATCGCTTTAGTTTATGTATTCAGTTTGAAAGAAAAAAAGAATGTTGTTCAAATTAAGTCACTCTTTAAAGTTCACACCCACAATGATGACGGAGCATGACCAAAGACCTGAAGCAAAACAGCAACAAATTCATTGGCCAATTTGAATTTCATCACACCTCAAACCAACCCACCCACAAAACCAATCCACACCCGCATCGAAGACATGGCATGACCACGAACCCAAAGCCAAACAGCAACAATATCATTAGCCAATAGTACCACACCACTGACTAATCCAAACACAACCAAACTTCTACCCAATCAAGACACAATATCACACCACCAACCAATCCAAACACAACAAAACTTCCACCCAATCAGGACACAGTACGACACCACTGACCAATCCAAACACAATCAAACCTCCACCCAATCAGGACACAACCCCACCGGCATTTAAACAGAGAAGACAGTCACTGACACACGCCATGAACAAATGTCAAGACCTCAAGCTTAGGATGTTACAACATAGCCAACTACTCAGGATGTTGCAGCACAGGACTCAGGATGTTATAACACCAGAGCTCAGGATGTTACCACACAGCCCATTACCCAGTCATTACAACACAAAAGACGAATTGGCACATAGCCAATACCTCAGCCACACAGGATGTTATAAAACAGCTGACTAATCTACAGACATCAACTCCATCAACCAATCAGGATGCAACAACACAGGCAACCAACCCACTTACACCAACAAAGCCAGCATACCACACCTCCCCTCCAGTATTTATAGAGAGAAGGCAGCTCCAAGCACACTTTGCTCCCAGAGGCACGAAACTGAAGGAACCAATCTGAATATGACGAGTGGGACCTCGTCGAAATGTCGCCAAAATACTCTCAATCCTACATGGGAAAAGACCCAAATACACCAAGACTTTCAAACACACACACATACACACACACGGATAAATACACACAACTTAGATTATTTTTTTAAAAACTCTACTATGAAAAATGTAATGTGAAATAATAAAACACTGAAAGGTCCTAAGTGCTCAAAGACAATCCAACATGGGAACATCATTTTCTGTGGAAGGTAGCTGTCACTTTTATAAATCACAAAACCAAACCAAATGACGGGAGAGGAGCATGGCTATTTAACTTCAGAAAGATGTTTCTTGTATATAATGCAAAAATTAACCCAAAATAGTATATGACAAATATTTCTATGTCTTACAACTGAATGTTCCTTAACAAGATGTTTAAGACCGTTTGACATATTTATATTACTGGCTATTTTTGCCAATTGCGTGGCCTTAGCTGTTTACATCCCATTTCCAGAAGATGATTCTAATTCAACAAACCATGATTTGGTAAGTAGCATTTTTACCTTCATCTTTAAACTGTCTTTTAAATTTTTATAATGATTTTTGAATTTGCTCAGGTGGCCCTTAAAAGTTAAAAAGAATTGTTTATTTAGTCCGGTGAAAAAAGCGAACCAACATTTAAACATTAAATGTATTACTTTGATTGTAAGATCTGATAGGCATATTCTGGTTTCTGAAACAATAAGATGCATTACCAGGAAAATGATAATTGGATTTTAAAGGTGGCTGCTGTTTAATCTTACAAGCTGTTTGCTGTGTCAGTGCTCTCTGTTCTTTTACATCTGGCTGTCACATGAACTTTTCTCTCTTCATTTTGTTTTGATTGCTTCCTTGCTATCAATAGAAAATATTGAATATATTTTCAAGGCAGGAATAATATTATAAAAATATTAACTTACATAAATAATTACCTTCCTAATCAGATGTTATATTTGGAAGAATGCTGTTCCTTTAAAGGAAGTGTGTTAGCATGAAGGTATTCATATAAGTAGATGCATGGTAAAATTATAGACTGTTAGCAGAAAGTGTTTTCCAAGCATAGAAGGATGGTTTCTCGTTTAACAGAGAAGGTTTGAAGGAAAAATATTTTTTTCAGGAATTGCATCAATTTTGTGTACATTCATAATATTTTTATTGAAATAAAATTAAGATAAACTAAGGAAAATATTAAAAATAGAAAAAATAAGTGCAAAGAAGAAAGAAAAAAATGCTAAGGGAAAAGGAAAAAAGGAAAAAATAGAAGACAAACAACAGCGCACATATAAATTCACTCTAGAAGAATTTAAGTATATTGGGAACAATGTACATTGAGCGTACGGTCTGAGGCAATAAAAACTGGCTTAAAAAGAAGAGATAGAAGACAATGTAACTGAAAAACAGGCTGTTAGACATAGATTTAAAATTGACAGGATACATGGATGATATTGACAAAAGACTATATAGAACAGGACTTACAAATGAAACAGGATGAAATTTTAATAGTTAAAAGGGATACACAAATAAATTAGAAGAGTGACTTGGATACATGGATTTTAACTTAGAAAAGTGACTTGGACAATATTCTTACTTTGGATTTACAAAAGAGATATGTTATGCTTATGAAGGAATTCTGGAGGAAAGGAAAAAAGAGAAGAAATCAGCTTTTGGACGTTACTAAAAGGAATAATCAAGCCCTTGAAAACAAAAGTTAATAAAGTTGATTTATTTTGTGAAGGTTAAACTGTCTATGATCCTTTTTTTCTAAGAGCTGTTAATAGTTTTTTCTTGACTAGGACTCAATCATAAGACTCTTAAGAGTTGTTAGTAGATATGAAATGGGAAGAACAGAATTTTGTTGTATTTTTAAAGAAAATAATAATTTATGGTATTAAAATTGAGGGGAGATAAAAAGATGATACATTAATTTGTGGGATATCATTTGAAGAGATTAAATATTAATATTTAATTTGTTGTTTCTAGTAGCTCTTAATGGATTTTTTGGGGTTAAGATTTGAATGATGCATTTTTAAAGTTTTGTTTATAGGTATAAGACATAGGAAGGTTTTCCTTCTTTGTGTTTTTAGATAATGACATGGTATTGTGTAAAGAAAGAAAAAGAAATCTGAAATTGGTTTACTGGTTTAAACTTAATATATGTATATTGTTATTTTTGGTAGCTCTTAATGAAGTTTTGCTGATTCAGATTAAAATATGAGGCTTTATTTGCCAATAGATAAAATATGAGATATGGGATGAAGAGAATTTTGGCTGAAATAATTAGATAAAGTATTGAATTATTGAAACTTTTTGTACTTTTCTTGATGAAAAAGAAAGTCATTCTTTCAGAACATTCATATAATACGTTTGCAGCTAACTATGGTTTCATTGAAATTTTGCCTTTTCGACTCAAGGGTACAGTTGTGAAGTATCATGGCTTGCTTTTAGGTTGCTGGGTCTTCCAGGGGAGAAAATGAAAGTTTATTTTGGCTGCAGTGTGCCAGAAAAGAAACATAGTGCTGGTTTTAAGTTCCTCTTTGTGGCTTGGTCCATTGTAAAGAAACCATTGGGCCATTTTCAGCTGGTTATCATGGCGATTGAAAAACAAACTTATTATGTGTGATAACTACCATGCACAACTAAGAACAAAATGGCCATGCCTTTTAACCAAAATTGATAAACTATGCCTACATAGGTGGTAGTAATATCCACTGAATTTAATACCGGTAGAATGTTTTAAATTAGATTTGCATTATTTGTCATGTATCTGCAAAAGATACCTAACTTCTGAGATTTATGGTTTTATGACATATGCAGTTTTTTTTATATCCGGTACTAATTAAATGAACATATCTACCGGTATTGGAAATTTTTATCTCTATGCTGGGCTTTCAAAGCTGCAAGATTAGAGAAGTTAATTAAAATATTAAAAACCACATTGCACCGCTGTACCCCTTTTGTATGTGTATATAATATTATGACACTGCTTTCATTATTTGTTAGCCTTCCGCTGGGCTGTGAAGACCTGGCTTTTCCAGCAGGCTCAGAACACATGACTCCCCTGTATGAATGTGATTGTATGTCTTATATTGGTATACGTGTGTTTTTATTATGAATTTTAGAGTATTGTTTTAAAATTTTCATTGTTAATGTTTTTATTGTAACTTCTAATGCTTATTGTTTTTATATATTGTTGTATGCTGCCTTCAGTTCTGACAGGTTCCGTAGAACCGGTAGCGATAATTTTGATTGATTTAGAGACCTGGCAAATACCACCTCTGATTGGCCGACACCAGCAAATACTACTTCTGATTGGCTGACAGTATGGCCATGCCTACCAAGCCACGCCCACAGACCTGGTAGTAAAAAAAATTGAATATCACCAGTGACCATGACATACACACACACACACACACACACACACACACACCATTTCTTTAAATGATTCAGATTAAAATACATGGAATGGGTTTCCCTAATCCTTAGATTCCATAATCACAATTTTCTGAATGTATTCAACACAGCATAATTATCTATTTTCATTCTTATGGGTAAGACACGCGCACTTCTCAAATTGGAGTTTAATTTTTTGATTTTTGATCATTGATCACAGTGCATTTTATTAAAAAAATAATCCTGTATCACTGCTTCTTTCACTGACATTAATAGTTATCAATTTGCTTTAATTGAAATCATTTAGCCTATTATTCATCAATTCTCTTAAACTAACAAACATGGCAGGCATTGAACACTGCTGGATTGCTAGGTTACTCGCATAGCCACAGACTGGAACTACAAAAGGCAGTATCGTTGCAACTTGCTCTAATCCCATTCCTTTCCTCACTGTTGGATAACAGCTCTGAAATCCTCAGATCTATGGCTGGTTTTTTTCCACTGTTCTGTGCACAGCCACTTCCTAGTCTTACTTTTTCATTGCTGGCAACATTGCTGGCAGAGCACTTCATACATAAGAGATTGCGGGGTGGGAAGCACCCCGCAGATATGAAATTCCCACTGAATGGTTTTGCCTGACATGTTCAGTAATCAAGAGCCAGATAATCCTTGCTGCACTGAGATCAAATCAGCCCCAGCAGGCACAACATCACAGCATCATCAGCCAACATTTGGTGGCACATGTCGCAGACTAAAACCCCAGCAGAGGGCCTGCATTCGGTGCCTGAAACCTCCTGACCTTCAGCCAAATTATTGCTGCCTCTTCATTTGTCCTCTTGAAATAGGGACAGGAGCATGGAAAAGACCCAGTAACTTCATAGCAAGTTAATGATTCCTCTTGCTTTCTTTAACCTCTCAGATAATACCTCAACTCATCTGGAAAGGCAGATAATTGAGACTGAACATAGTGGCCAGGAGAATAGAATCCCACTGAGGATCTCATCAGAGGTCCTTTCACTAAGAAAAAAGAAATTGAATCTAGAAATATTGCTGAGCCAAAATATACAGAACTTCACAAATGTAATAGAGAGGAAATCAACTGGCTGATGAAAAATTCCAGTTTTTAGAAATATGTCATAAAAGGTAAAGAAAGCATACCAAATATCAGATTAAAGATATTGTGAGTGTTCTGCCCTTTTTTTGAAAAATATTTGTGAATTATTTGTATTGGATTGCAAATTATGTCATAGCTATACATTTTATCAGTCATATAAGTACATTTGTTAAATATATATGTGTGTTATCTTAGTGTTGTGTTGTTTCAAAAGGTCACCCTTTCTTTATTGTTTATGTAAGCTGAGTCAAATCATTAGCCCAATATTGATGACTTAATCTGGCATGGCCTTTAAAGTTTCAAAGGCATTACTTGAGATCAGACTATACCACAAAGTGTTTCCCATCTGAAAGAGATTTATTGATTGATTGATTAGATTTGTTTGCTGCCCATCTCACTTTGAGACAATTCTGGATTGTTTACAAACCTCAAAAGCCAATAAAACCATGAACAATAAATATTCCTAATAACAGTAGTAAATTACAATTAAGAAGATGGAGAGGAACATGGGTCCCCATTTGTCTGATATGTTGTCTGTTTTGTATTTATGCATTAGATCAGGGGTCCCCAAGCCTTGTGCCACAATCCACTAAAGGGCCATGGGTGGTTCAGAAATGGGCCACATGAGCAGCGGGCCTGTGCACATGTGTACAGCTCAACTCGCTTGAGGCAGCACACACGCATGCATTGGCCCACCAGTTGAACAGTTTCCCTCCCTTCCACTGGGCTTCCAAACATAAGGGTTGCGGGCCTCTGCTTTGATGTAGAGGTATTTAAACAGATGACCATGTGTCAGAATACAGTAATAGTAGATTTGTATCCTTGGCTTAGGGTTGGGCAGGTTGACCTGTAAGATCCCTTTGTTGTACGGTTCTGGGCTTTTGAAGCTAGATAATGCAGAATGGGGGTTCATCTCTAATGCAATTTAGCCTAATATTTTGTTGCAGGAAATCTACTACATGGATCAAAGTGGGACCACTTTAGATAAATTGGAATATTATTATAGAAAGTAATTTGGTAAGCATAGTAGTGTACATTACATCGTTTGGGTTGAATATGAATTCTAGATAGCTGAAAGTGAGATAAATAGAAGGTTCACAAAATATTGTATGAAACCTCCCCCCAGAAGTGCTTTTGAATGTTTAATGGAGTGAATCCTTGAATAAAATATTTCAAACTCATGTACCTAAAGTTCAGCAGAATGAAATTTTCATTAGAATGAAATTTTCACAAGAATAGACTGTGGTTTGGAAGATCTTTTATTAGAAACAAGCTTTTCTGATTCTGTTTTGTGCTTTACCTGTAAAACCAGCAAAAAGAGTCATCTATTAGTGCAACAGTTCATTATAAGAAGATATTTATTTAATGCCTTTGGCAAGAAAGACAGATAGTTGCATTGGTAACAATGATTTTAAATCCATATGATGTACAAACCATAGCACAGGCTTGCTAAACACTGATTTAAAAAACTGAAAATGAGGGTCTGATCAAATTGCCAGCATGAAAGAAGACTAAAAATTCAATTTATATTAAATATATCTCAGTGACATGTCAGAATTATTCAGTCACTATAGCAGTGGTATTGTGTTGTTATTTACAGAAGTACATAATAAAGCTATTCTGGCACAAGAACTGAGTGTTATTTTCTCATTGTGGGATGCAACACACATCTCAACAAAATGGTCAACAGTTCTATTCTGAATACAGCAATGAAACTAGTCCTGCCAAGAAAAAATGAACATGGCAACAATGAGGAAAGTATTTACCCTAAAACCTCAGTAAGAGAAAAACTACACATTTGTAATTGGATTCCAGATTGCCATTTCCTAGGGCTTCATTTGCATTAAAAGATAGCTATTATACATTCTAAGACAGTGACAGCATTGTGTGCTGAATAAAGACTGATTAATAAATGTATATTGATAGGGATTTAAATTTAAGTACAATTCAATATTAATTTTTCTGGGTTGAGGGTGGTTACTTGCTACTGATCAATAGGGATCTATCCACCTTGGAAATCCTGAGATGGGGATGCTTTCACAGCAATGTTTGTCTTGGATCTGACTGTTTTCACAATCTTGTTCCTTTTTATGAGTTGAGTCACTTTATTTCTGATTTTGTTACAATTAATAGGAAGCACACCCACAAAACTCATCTTTGTTTTTCAAACTTTGACATTCTGCACATCTCTGGGACACAAAAACTGTTGCTTCTCCCCATCTCTTATCTGGTAGATTCAGGTGAGCCATTACTGTTTCTCTCCTTCCCCTCAGAAGGCCGGTATCCTGTTCTTGGAACCTATTTCTTTCTGTGTGCATTGTTTAGAATTTCTACCACTGTCCAGCCACTACATTGGAAAAAAGTGCAATTATTTCCTTGGTGTGTGTGTGTGTGTGTGTGTGTGTGTGTGTGTGTGTGTGTATGAGAGAGAGAGAGAGAGGGTC
>JANHGC010000667.1:197169-209310 GCA_027560395.1 Boaedon fuliginosus | reverse complement strand
AAGACCACTGGCAACCAATGCAGCTCGCGGAGGATAGGTGTTATACGGGTGCACCAAGGCACACCCTTAATCACTCTCACGGCCACATTCTGTACCAGTTGAAGTATCTTCTTCTTCTCCTTTTTCCTCCTCCTCCTCCTCCTCTTTCTCTCCTCCTCCTCTACCTATTGTTATTAGTTTAGTTAGACACAGATATGCTTTACAGATATTGGAGGACATGTCATATTTATTGGGGCCACTGGACAAAAAACCAGCATCTTCAGCCATGGAATTCAGGTTTTCAAGTGTCAAAATCTACAGAATGATGGGTATAACTTCATGATACATGCTCCATCCCTTTTCTATATACATCAATGCCATGCCCAGCTTCTTGTAAATTTTTAACTCTCTTGTGAACCTCACTGGTCAAGCGATAGCATTGCAATCCTCAGTGCCCATCATTGCCATTTCTATCAGAACAAGGCAACTGGTAACAGCACCCTCAGTAGAAAATGGGCAGGCTTCTTCTAGGGCAGCCCAGCTGGGAACAGTGTCAATAGTTTAACAGTGTTTTCTTTTTAAATTAGGGGCTGCCAATGAGATACTTCTAACATTTCTGGAGATATCTACAGAAACTACACAATTACGATATATGTAGAGATATATGGAAAGCCAGTTTGGTTTAGTGGTTAAGAGAGGAGACTGTGAGTTGTAGTCCCGCCATAGCCATAAAGCCAGCTGGATTACTTTGCGTCAGTTACTCTCAGCCCAACCCACCTCAAAGGGTTGCTTATTTATTTATTTATTTATTTATTAGATTTATATGCCAATTCCCCAATTCCTTCAGAACTCCGGGCGGCTTACAATTATAAAAAAATATTAAAATCACAGTAATAAAAAATCTAAAAACAAATTAATATTTAATACATTAAGATATATACCATACAAACAAACATATATATTAACCCATCCATAGAGAGGGAGTCAAAGATCCCAAGCCCACTGGCACAGCCAGGTCTTAACAGCCCGGCAGAAGGCTAATAGGTTAGGGACAGGACGGATACCCAAGGGGAGCTGATTCCAGAGGGTTGGTCCCGCCACAGAAAAAGCCTTCCCCCATGGGCCCACCAGATGGCATTGCTTGGCAGATGGGACCCATAGGAAGCCAACTCTGGGGATCTAATGGGGTGCTGGGAGGCATAAGGTAGGAGGAGACGGTCTCGAAGGTCCTAAGCCATGTAGGGCTTTAAAGGTCATTACCAACACCTTGAACTGTACCCAGAAAGCTATTGGAAGCCAGTGCAGCTCGCGGAGGAATGGTGTTATATGGGTGCACCGAGGTACACCCTTAATTGCTTGTGCAGCTGCATTCTGGATCAATTGAAGCTTCTGAATGTTTTTCAAGGGTAGCCCCAAGTAGAGCGCGTTGTTGTGGGGAAAATAGAAGGAGAAAGGTGTGTTGGATATGTTCGCCACCTTGAGTCATTTGTAAAAATAATAAAAGTTGGATATAAATAATCAAATATAATAATCAAATAAATGTACTTTTAACGTCAAAATTAACAAGTTAGGAAAAGCATGGCTTCTGGAATTCTTCCCACCTCCCTTATGAACAACGCCCATTGGAGCTTTTGTGTTCATCTTTGTATAATAAAGTAATGGGTTGCATCTGCATGTGTATATATGAATCTGTCCCTTTCCCCAAAGGTTGTGCATGTGCATTTCTTATATACATGAGTGTCTAAACATATTTCTATATTTTCCTATATTTCTTCTGTATTGTGTTGTAGTTTGTGATAATGTACACAATGCAAAGTACCAAGCAAGCTGCATACAATCCACTATGAGTAATATGACAGGAGGGAGTGGCCTTAGAATGAAGCCCTCATCAGCATTCCAAGGCTTTGCCCATCTGGGTTTCCCATTGGGACAGACTAGGGAAATCTTCTCAGCAAGCCCCAACCTTATCTAGTCCATTTTCAAACTTAATCTGTTTTTCACTGGCTTCTTCCTCATATCAAATGTAGTCCTGTTCTATTTCCTTTTCAGGTAAATCATATACACCATATTTTTCGGAGTATAAAACACTACGAAGTATAAGACGCACCCAGCTTTTGGGGAGGAAAACAAGGAGGGAAGGGGAAATCTGCATCTGCCTCCCAGCAATTTGTCTTCTGTGCTAAATCAGGCTGAAACTAAAACTGAAACAGGCTTCAGAACAGGAGACAAAGGGAGAAAAATCTTGGAGACAGAGGCAGATTTCCCCCTGCCTTGTTTTCCTACCAACAGCTTACAACAGCTGATTGGGGCTGCTCATGCTGAATCATTCTGTGCTGAAACTGAAACTGAAACTGGCTTCAGCACAGGAGATGGGGGGATCTGCCTCAGATTTTTTTCCCCTTTGCTGAAGCCAATCAGCTGTTGTGCAGAGGCAGCAATCCCTGCAGCCTTGGCGAAAACAGGAGGAACAGGCACGGAGGCTGTGATGTGCTTTGCAGCCTGGAACAGGTGTGTGCTAAGGGCAAAAATGGCGGGTGGGCAGAGCTACATTTGAAATATAAAATGCATCCTAATTTTCAGCCTCTTTCAGCCTCTTTTCCTAATCCTGTAGGAAATCATGCCACAATAGAACCAAGTTCCAACATTTATTCATTTTTCTGCCTATCTTAAAATCAGAAAACTGGAAGGATAACCATGGTTCCTATAACACTTTATGTCCTTTTGGTCAAGGAAACAACATGGCACAACAACAGAGAACATGCAGGGATTTCCAGCTTTCTGTCAGCCGCTTATTGTGAAGACATAACGTTGTCATGGGAGATAAGGGACAACATACTAAGTTAACTTTCTTAAATCTTACCTCAGCAGCTTGCCAAAGAATATCAACATTCTTATTTTTTCTTGCATGTACATTCTGTCCAAGGAACCTCAACAGTTCAGGCAGGCACGTTTGACTCCGAGATCGAGGTAGACCTGAAGAAAAAATAAACATGCCCAATAGCATTTTTAATCTGGGAATAGATAGGTTATGTTTAGCAACAGACAGACATTGTCATGGCTGCATTTCTCCTATCCAAGCTTCATGAGCTGACAGCCGGACATTAGCAGTGGGGGTGGGGGAGGTAAATACTTGAATGTAAGGAGGAAGAAGAGGGGGGATGAAAGCTTGTGAGAAGCTTTGGTCTGCCCAGGTCCAGAGGTGGGATTCAAGCGGTACAGACCGGTTTGGGTGAACCATTAGTTCCAGCGATGAGTTGGGCCCACCCACCTACCTCTGCGCTATTCTGTCCTACATTTCCTTGTTTTGAAGCCCAGATCATCAGCATGGCAATGTGGATTGCCATGCATCTGCTGTTTTGACTCACCAGAGCTGCAGTAAATGGTATGTTTGCTTGCTTTTTTCTAATGCAAAGCACGTATGGGAGTGCAAAGCACGCGCTCACTAAACTGATTTTTACACCAGTTGAATCGCACCACTACCCACGTCAACTATTGGTATGCAGAGCTGGGAACTGAGTACCTGTTTCCTAAACAATATACAAGCATGTAATTGGACCTTTACAGATAACCAGGGGATGGCTGATGGGGGAAGAGGAAAATTTATTTTGTATTGTTTGCATGGGAAAACCTCAGATTTAGCTTATGCTATTTCTGTAAGCTTCAGTAAAATATACTTTTGGCAAATATGTGTGTGTGTGTGTGTGTGTGTGTGTGTGTGTGTGTGTGTGTGTCCGTCCAGGAGTCTTTTTTTGCCAGATGGCTGAATGGGACAGTTAACAGTTATGTTTTTAGCAAAATCATAGAAATTCAGTAGAATTTAGGAAATCTGAACTAGAGTACATAAAACCTATGGATTGCACAATATTCTAAACTTCAGGGACTGGGACTATACATAATAGTAATTCTGAAGCCATTCTTGCACATCATATCAACTGATGTGTTGCATCTGATACCGTGAGCTCCATGAAAATTGATACTTTTTAATTAAATGTTTTAGTTGGAAAAAGTACTACTAGATTCCTTCAGATTTTTGGGGACCACCTAGGAGGGTCATGGGCACTCTTTTGTAATGGTTACACTTCCCATTAGGAGGAGCAGACAGGAAAAAGAGGTTTGGTAAAAGGTAAGCAGCAAAAGTGAAAGGGGAGGTCTTGTATTCTAAATTGTAAGTTCCTTGAACAATATTGCTAAAATAAATGTACATATCCCTTTTCTTATCCACAACTGACCGTAGAATTGATTTAGACTCATAAATGCGCTGGCATCATCATTGCACGAAGCAGACTGCCAGCTACTTAAAACAAAAACAGCAGCAGATAAAACTGGAGTTATACTTCTTCATTTCAGTAAGAAGGACTTGAAATGCCATGACTCAAAGTGACCTATAAAAATAAGAATCACGCAAGCTATGGTATTCTTCATAAAAGTGAAAGTTGAACTATGAAGATGTAGAATAAGAAGATTGATGCTTTTAAAATTTGGTGTTGGTGAAGACTCCTGAGAATATCATGGGTAGCCAAGAAAAAAGACATTGAATAAATCAACCCTGAGCTCTCACTAAAGACATACTTGACTAGACTCAAATTATTCTACACTGGACTTTATGAGAAACATTAGAGCTTTCTGAAGAAGGCTCTAATGCTGGGAAAGGTGAAGGAAAGAGGCAAGGATGACCATCATTGAGTTAGGTGGACACTATTACTGTGCCAAAAAGTGTAGCACTGAACAAATGAGAGACCAGGTTAGGGACAGAATCTATCGGGTGTAAACTGGCAGCCCATGACCAGATGCGCTGGCCACCTCAGTTCTGCAAAAGGTAAAAATATCACAAAATGTCATGTGATGGCAATGTGACGCCGCGAGTTTGACACCTGTGGGATAGATTGTCATGGAAAATATTTATGTGGTCATTAAGCAATGAGCTGATGATGCATGTCAATCGATCAACTTCAATTGGAATTGTATTTTGGTTACTCTTGGTATCTACGTGTGTCTATGGCCACACAAACACTTCAGTATCAGGGTTTAGGGACGGTCCACAGGAGGTTGATACTCTTTCATTTTACCAATCCCAACTGACTTTTAATTGTTTTGTTATCATATAAAAGTAGATATTTTCTTGATTTAAATTGTGTTGAATACAAATATCTGTAATTCATACTTACAGTCTTCAGGCAAAACTTCTTTGAACTGCTCAAAGTAGGAATTCAATCGTACTAAGCTTTCCATGTTAATAATTTCCTGCAAGGAGGTATCGCCAAACCTTTAAAATTTTTAAAAAGGTCCATATTAATAGAACTTCCAAACAAAAATGGGAGAACATCTGCAATCTTTCAAATTGTTCTTTTCATTTCAGTCATTAATATTTTAACATTTGCCTTAAACATAGAACAGACAAGGTAACTCATTTTAAATAGGTTTTAGAAATTATTGTGATACTAATTTTTAATTATTCTATGTTTAGTTATTCTATAGTTTTATGAGAACTTTGCCCTAAAATTCAGTAGTAAAAATACTTAAGTAGATTAATCAATTTCAAATGCCATAGACTCTGCAGGCTTATCAAGAAAAATTATTGTCTGATTGATTTCTACTAATAATACAAAGGAACAGATACTGCATTTAATAGCTTGTTTACTGTTTCCTTGACATAAGGAGTTTTCTTAACACAAGGAGAACCAAATACAGACTCTGACATGATAAAGCCATCAAAGCAATACAATGGATTCTTCTATTTTAGTTTTTGCTATAGTTCCTTTGAAGTGGCAAGCACCAGATATTAACTCTTCAGGGTTTCTGATTCAAAGGACAAAAGGAGCCTGGCACATATATGGGAACACTTTAAAACAGCTGTGGCTTTCTTGGGATTGCATGGTTGCCCTTTATAGCCGAGAAACAATCTTGGCCTCCCTGTCCTCACACAAGTTCTCCCAGTGCTCCGAATCACATGTTGCTTTTTGAATATGGAATACTGCATGATCTACTGGACAATTTTGCAAATGCCTCAAGATATCCCATGAAGCCAAGCCTACAATTCATTTTAAATATAATATCAGTAGCCTATAAAGAGTAGAAATCTATGTAGACTTATAACTACTGATTTCAAAAAGCTTTTCATGTCATTCAACGTCTTCCTGATAACCACTTGGAAATTCATTCAGTATATATCTAGGAGGAGGAAAACTATTTCATCTGTCATCTGTTAAACATGAAACATTAAAAAAGAGAATGTGTAGGTATATGTACTTTTCTGCTAAAGTTTGCTGTTCGTTGATTCCCACGTTGAAGAGTACAGGTTGAACTCTCAGCAACATGCCACTCTGGATTTCACGAGGCAAGGCATCGAACAAGGTGCTTGGTAGTGGAATCCTCACATTAAATCCATCTCTAATTTAGACAGGAAAGTTGAAGCTAATCAAGCAATAGTAATATTTTCAGAAAATCCCCTTTAGAAATATTTAAGGCATACTGTATGTTGCTATCTAGGGGATTGCTAACAGTAACTAAAATCAAAACTCTAAGCACTCTAAGCATCTCCATTCTTGGCAGTTTTCAGAAAACAATAGAAATACAGTATTAATAGGAGAACTGAAAGACCTGGCTTGAATGTCAAGAGTTTTAGCTTAACAAACCATGTTGCACAACAAAAGCACATTGATATAAACAACCTATTAATTAGCACTTTGTCAATAATGAGTAGATACATTAACTACCACAATATTATAGTTACACATGCCCAGATAAGGTTAAATCAGGCCAACTTTAAATCTACATGAAAACTCACTTCTTATCCTCCTTTGATTATTATAACATGAATTTCTTAACTCTTTCTGGTTAGTTACTTAGTAACACAAAACAGGAATGAATAGGCTAAATTCTACTGGCTGGGGAATTCTTGAAGTGTAGATCTCTTAGAATTGCTGAGGTTAAAAAATTCTGGACTAGATTTATGTTAGTTCTGTCTGAGAGGACTACATTTCCTCATCAGAATACTGAAGAAATCACTTCTGTTCTTTTTCTTGCATACGGTACCAATAATTGTATCTATTCCTTCTACAAATCCTTATCCAAGAGTTTCATTCATAATTTAAAAAATGATAATGTGGCTTGCATTTTATCTTATGTAAGTAACAAATACAGTCAATTTATGTTTACATGTTGCACAAGAGTAACACATTGGTATAAACAACCTACTAATTAACATATGTTCTAAAACGTTACTTATTAGGGAATGTATTTCCCCTTTCTTTCCCTTCCCCAACCTCTCTTTTCCATTCCACTCTAATTTTTTACCGATTTCCTGTAATGACTGGCAGCATATCAGCAGATGCACCGGAAGTGGCCTGAGTTACTTTAAATGTTACATTTCTCAAGTCCATTATTCCCACACTCATATCTTCTAGCATAGCCAATTCTTCTCCTAAATGAAAAAATGAAGAAAATATTAATATGATTACAAAATATATGTTTATATTTATTGCCAACTATTATAAAATAGTTGTCTTCAAGGCAAGTTGAAGCCCCAGTGATTCTGAATAAGTTTATTTAGTTTTCTTGAAAACAGGAGATAGTCCAGGGTTTTCTTTTCAATTTCTTTGTTAACTTGTATCTCTGGAATTCCCTAAAGCAGGGGTCCCTAACCCCTGGCCCATTGACCGGCACCAGTTCACAGCATGCCAAAAGCCAGGCCATGCAAACAAGTGAAGCCCCATCCATGGGATGCAGGCAGCACATGAAACCATGCCCCCTTGGGTCCACGGAAAAAACTAGTCTCTATATGGAATCCCAAAGTATCTAGTCCAAGCACTAACCAAGTTTGAACTGCTTAGCTTCTGAACCTGGATAAGCTATGCACTTTAATTGCAATACAACAATCCTACAGTATAACAGGAACTAGCCATGCTTTTGGCTCCAACATCACATCCTCATACTAATATGAGCCCCAAATTGCATCAATAGTTAGATGAATGGCATATACACTTAATAAATAAATAAATAAATAGGATAAAGCTGTCACTGCACTGATAGCTAACATGGAGGCATTCCTCTGCAGGCTTGCAGAGACTTGCAATTTATGCCAGCACCATAAGCAGAAATTAAGCCAATGAGAATCGCTTCAGATAATGAGATCAGCGGCATATAAATTTAATAAATAAATAAATAAATCCTATTCCCATAATAACTTGTAAGTTTGGATTGACATTTAATGTCTGCATTTTGCCAAGGCTTTCAGCTACAGTTGGCATTGTTTGAGATAACACAATCCAAATAAAATTAATTTCAACAAATCCAAATATTTAGGTTTACTCCAACAGAATGTTTTGTTCGTCCTGCTGAACAACTCTTCTAAAATTGCTCTTCTGTTACTTGAGGAACTTATCAGTACACACCAAGCTCATTACACAGTTTCTGAATTTGGATCCTGTCCATAATCATCGCAAACATCTTTGATTTTTAGTTGCACTGAATTCTGTTGACTGATTTAAAATTAAATTGTATTTCATGGTTTGATTCTAAGCCTACTTAGAGCCTTTTTGTGTTTGAATAACAAGACCTCCATTATCTACACATATTTCATTAAGTGTAACACTTCAAGGAATTAATAATTCTGCATGCTTTGATGAATAATTCCCCATGCAATGATCTTTACCATAAGTACTTAAAAGGCTTTCAAATTGAGCCAGCAGACCAATGGTATACAGCTGCCTCAGGAATCCATTATCGTGCAGGCAATTCCTCAGCTTGATAATGAAACCACAGATCAGGGCTGTAAGCTGCATGAAAGAATACAAAAAGAAAATAATTGAAAATACTTGCCAAGGTTTCTCAAGCTTACTCAGCCAATACTAATATAGCAGATTGCTTCTGAATGGATGAATCATAAAGGTCATTAGACTTCCATTGCAATCTGAAGACAAGATTGCAATTGTTTTTCACGCTATCGGTTTTATTGCACTTTTTGTTATGTTCATCTATCAGTGCCTCTAGTAACTGCTATGGGAGATTCAGAAGTGGGAGATTCAATTCACCTGTGCAACCATTTGAAACTCAGCACAAATACCTATCTAACTTTTGCAGTCAGAATCATTTTATTAAATTATGTTTTAACGGATCTATAAATGATTGTTAAAAGCTTCTCTGCCTAATATCCTGATATCCATTTAGGATTTTGGCAAAGTTGACAAATGTTGAGAGTATTCAGTCAGTTTTCAGTAATATTGACTGAATATTCTCAGCATTTGGTCAACTTTGCCCAAATCCTAAATGGATATCAGGAAGTAATAGGATATTCTATAGGTAGAGTAACACCACTAAATTAACAGCTTCTAAAAGGATAACCCCCAAGGCAAAGTCTCCAAATGGCCTAGCATCCCTTTAGGTATATAATTCCCAAATGTCCATGCCACCACTTCAAGTTCTGCTTGGAAACAGATTAGAACTCACTGCCATTATTTTAAGATTTGCTCGTTAGTTCTATATATTTGGTGCCAATTAATACTGCACATAATCATCCTGCACCAAGGCTTCAGAACAGTTTCAAAAGCAGGCCAATATGTGATATCCCAACAATAACCATACTTTTTGGAAACAATAAAGGTGAAATCTGAAAAGGGGGCAAATATGAAAGAAGTTTGTAAAGATTAAAAAATGTTTATTTTTATAACTTTGCTTTACAAAGAAAAATGCAGTAGCAAAACCAAGATAAATTTTACAAAGATGCATATTCTAATAAAAACATCTCAAATTAAACACTATATGTACATTTATTTTAAAGGGAAAATTCAATTGCCATATTTTTCACATGAATATGAAAAATTGTGCATTAAATGGTACCATTTATACAGTAAAAGTTAAATGAGCAAAATAAGAGATGGCACAGTGGCTAGAATGCAGTATTGCAGGCAAACTCTGGCCAGAGCTTGGAATTCGATCTTGATCGGCTCGAGATTGACTCAGCCTTTCATCCTTCTGAGGCAGGTAAAATGAGGATGTCACCCAGATAGTTGGGGGCAATATGCTGATATTGTAAACTGCTCAGAGTATGCTTGTAAAGCACTATGAAGCAATATATAAATCTAAGTGCTATTGCTACTGCTATAAAAGACAAACATGAGTTTTTGAAAAAATAAGTTTAAAGTACAGCTTTCTTATTATATAAAGTTCTGTCTTTTCTAATAAAGGACACATGGGTGGTTTAAATATCCCAAATGTTTATCACTCAGAAGAGAAATCTGTGACTGTGTTATCTGGTTCCAAAATTGCTAAAGTGCCCTAAGTAATCACTATCCCCTTTTGAGTATAATCAAAGTTTTCAACGTTAATCCTCCAAGCACAAATCCCAAAGTCCAAAACATACATTCCATGTTCTTGCTTACAGTTTGGCAAAAGACCACATCCCTCCGGTACTGAAGGCTTAAGCAAAGAGCTATGGTGGGGGCACTGTCCTGCATTAAAAGAAAGACCATTGCTTTCTTTGCTTTGTCACTCATCATGGCCACACAGTCCGTGAGTGTTGTTAGCAGAGGATAAAGAGCCTCACTCCATTCACCTACAGGTCAGAAAAGAGAAGAGAGAGCAGTGACAAGCAAGGCACTTCTGTATTTGGCTTTTAAGTACAATTTAAAATCTCTTGAAGGCATCTAAGAATCCCAAGACTGCACATATTTCAGTCACAAGACCAAATATGGTCTATCCGCTGTATTCAAACATGATAGATACACAGACAGACAGACAGTTTAGACTTAGAGTGATCATGAATTCAAGATTTATTTATTTATGTATTTGATTTGATTTATACCGCGCCTCATTTCCGCGGTCAAGGGGAACTTTGATACTATTTGATAATAAGATACTATTACCATAGTTTATTTTATGAGAAAGGCACTCTCTCCCTCCCCCACTCTTAAAAGTCAATGTACTAGGAAATTAGCAATCAGCAAAAGATGTTAGTATTAAATTAAGGGAATCACCCTCCCCTGAGTTTTTTAAAGTACAAATACAATGAATGGAGGGGGAAAGTATACATACCTGGGTTGGATTCTTCAGGAGTAGGACTGCAATCTGCATAAAAATGGAGGTGTAACATGCATGATTAAGGGGCAGCAACACATTTTAAAGATAAGCAACTGAAATGCTTAGCACAAGCAGTCTCAAATATTTGGAGAGGGGTATCAATTTAGACAGGAATGGGCCATCTACGGCTGTAGGGATGCACATGTCCTGAAATGTTTTTCAAAAGCCTTCTGCAAAAAAATCCAAGTAAGAACAATATATTACAACTGCTCTGTAGGGAAAGGCAAAGGAGAAGAAAGGAGAAAATTAGCACAGAGAGGGGGAAAATGGGTTGTGAGAAAAACAGAAAATAGGTGACTTAACTCATGTTGCTTCTAGTCTTGTCCATTGTTTGAATAAGCTCATTCATAACTGACATGCAGCCTCCTATAAAGTTCTTGCAATGAAAGAAAACACGGTTTTCTTTCAAAGCATGCTTGCTTCTTCCTGCTGTCCTCTTTCAAGATCCTCTTTTCTGCTTAAAACACACTACACTCCTGGTAGGAGGACCAAAATCCCTGTGCTAGGGATTTCACTAGGAAAAATACAGGTGTATCATGTTGGACCTTATCTAGTACAGCCTACAAGGGTTTAAGCCATCAGCTTCATGGCTTGCATTAGCTGGTAGTCGGTTGGTAGTCTTGCAAAATAGCAGACTACCAACTATTTTGGGTGTGACAAATAATCCAAAAATACACAAAGACATTTTTAAGGTGTGTGCCTGAAATATTTAACGTGTACAGTTAAAAATGTAAAGAATAAATATGGTGTGTTTGTGAAGAAAACTCATCAGAAACAAATTCAATTTCATTTCAAATAGCCCTCATTCAGGCTCTATTGAACAGTACAACTGGCAATCCATTTTTTCCACCTTTTACAGATGTTTTACACTCTTCTCCAATGTAAAAAATTGTTTACAACTGTCAGCAAGAAACATTCATGGAGATTTATGAATACTATTTAATTGATATGTCTGTTCTTTAAATTTTTTCATAATATTTAATCTCACTACACCAAATTTATGATCGATTAGAAGCAGTGCTTTTTTTCTAAAAAAAAAAGGTACCGGAACTAAAAAAAAAAGGTACTGGAACTCCCATCGTATTGCAC
>JANHGC010000667.1:148799-160411 GCA_027560395.1 Boaedon fuliginosus | reverse complement strand
CCGCTCCCGAGGATCCGCCAAGGGATGGCAGGTTGAAGTCCCCAAGCACCAGAAGCCTGGGGAACTCAACCGCCAACGCCGCCACCTCTTCAAGCAGCTCAGGCAGGGCCGTTGCGACGTAGCTGGGAGGCAGGTACGACAACAACACGCCCAGTCAATCTGGCAACGCGTCCACGAAGCAGGTAACCAGTGAACCAGGAGAAACCCATCCCTGGATTCAACCTATTTATCTTCTCAAAATTACCCAAAAGACAAAACAGTATTTCTACAACAGATATGTAGTAGTCACTATGAGCACCGACAGATTTAAAAGTGACATCTGCTCCACACAATCTTCTTTCACTGCCAATTTATGCTATCCACCCATCCTCAAGATGTATGGAAACTATACAGTCATGACATTTGCTATTCTAGGGAGCTTGAGGCTTCTGCAAAGTATCTTAGCTGTTCTAGTACTGCATTTTTCTGGACAGAGAGCTTCCACATTATGTCTGGGATCTATTGAAGCCATTCTCCCAGCTTAGGAGTCACAGCTTCAAGTGATCCTACTACCACTTGGGACCACTTTCTGTATAGTTCCTTCTTCAGGCCCTAGTATTTCTACAGCTTTTTATATTCCTCCTTCCTGATGTTGCTTTCACTTGGCACCACTACATCACCCCTGCTGTCTCCTGGTCCTTGTCTATTACCACAATGTTTGATATTTTATGTGTGTGTGTGTGTGTATCTAAGTGTGCATTTATGTGTTTGTGTAAGTGTGCATTTATAGTATGTATATATTATATATAAAATCATCTATCTAGTTTCAGAGATTAATGCTGTCGCTGGGAATCCATATATATAAAAAATTGATTCTTCAACTCAGGTTAATTTCAGCTTTAAATAGAATGATTAAGAAAATCAGTACTGCCTGGCAGATTATGCTTTTCTTATTCATCCCTTCTAGGTTTCAACACACACTGTCTTGGCCACAGCATTTTAAATAAACTATTGGGATATTTTTAGATTTTGGGGAGACATCCTAGTAAAAAGATACTGTGATTTGAAATCCTTTAACAGGAGTAGTCTGATTTTGTTCATACAAGAAAAATAAACTTCAGAAGCCTGAAGGCACTGGGTTATCATTTATTTTTCACAAATCATGTGATCATATATACAACCCTTTTGATCCCATTTTATTTTACTTGATGTGAGAATAGCTTTACTTTATGTCTTCTGCCTAACACAGTCTGCTTGCTTAGTTTAAAATGCCTGACTTCCAAGCAACACAGCAAGGCAGAGGTCCAGCTTCAGATGACAGATTCAATATTGCTTGGGTCAGTTCCATCCAAAGAGATTAGCAAAGGCTCTTCTACATGATTGTACACAGTTTGTGAGTATCACAAAAGAAATTTGGCTTATTGTTCTTTGCAGATATAGCTACCATGTTCTCTCTCTCTAACACATGATCCTATGGATTTCTTCTAAACTGGAAAATAAAAGAAGCAACTTAAAGTTTGTTTTTGAATGAATTTTTAAATGTGAATGCAAGACTGGTAACACATAATATATTTTACACATGTGCTGCATATTTACTGGTGGTTTTTCTGTATTAATTTATTTTTTGACAAACTCTTTTGACAAAAGGAACATTATTTCAAAGTATTTTTAATTGGCACTTTAGAATCCCTCCCTTATTTCCCCCACCCCCCCACCCCAGTTTTAGGGCCAATCGCTCCTCTCTCTTTTTCCCCTGGGGCACCTTCTGAGCAATGCCAATGAGTGTTGTAATGAGCAACATGCTCCTTATTCCCAAGCCTGTGCTATTTTGGGAACTTTTTAAATATTTGCCTTTTTTTCCTGATCCCCACCATATACCATATATAGGAGTATTACTGTAGCTTTGCTTAAAACATTGAAAAGCCCTTGTCAAACAACATTTTTTCCCTGACTATTTTGTCCCTTATTTAAAACTGAATTCAGATAAGGTGCTCCTACATCCATTTTTAGTGGAAGCAAGCAAGGCTTTTGTGACACACATGTTACAGTATCTGACTAGCAAAACTATCCCTTGTTATCCATGAGTTGCTAATATTAGTAAGCTTCACTCACACTTTCTCACATACACATACACAAACACACAAACAATGAGAGATGAAAAAATTCAGTGTGTCCCACCCCAAAACTAAATAGTACCCTCAGATGGTATGGCATAAGCATATTTCTCCCCTCACCTTCCCATCCCAGTTTTATAATCTTTCAGCCTGTGAAGAGACTCTGTGCCCCAAGCATGCTTGTCTCTATGGTTAGACAACAATGCCTTCTTCATACAGCCTTTTAATGCAAGAATGGTTATTATATTGGTTAATATGAATCCCTTACAGTAAAAAGAAACCTTTTCTTCAGAAACACAAGTCTCTTCTTTGGAATTATTTTGATTTCTTGGTTATTTTTCTGGCAAGCTAAGATGCCATCCTGGCACACTATGTTTGCTCTAATAATTGGCCGCAAGAAAAAGGTTTGGAAAGTAGCATGCATAGGAAGAGCAGAGGTTTCCTTCAGCAAGGACAGAAAAACACTGTCCTGTTTTAAGGGATTCAGTTTGTTAAATCAACCAAGCAACAATTCCCATCATGCCCACCAGCATCGCGATGAGGTCTCTTGGTGGCAAGGATTTAGGATAATTTTGTTCTACGTTTCTAAAGATAATCTAAGATATCGAAAGATTCACAAGTTGTAGATTGCTGATTCAAATCTTTTAACATTTCTAACCCTACTACGGTAGGTGCACAATGATAGTTATTTCAAATGCTTTTAATTTTCTGATAACATTGCACAGTATACACCAAAGATCAGTGGTGAAATCACTCACAATTCTTTCTTCAAGTTAATATAAAACAGATAACAATTTATAAAATAAACCATACATTTATTAAACATCTGCATGATAACACTATTTTGTCAGTTACAGCAACAGTTGAGTCTCTTTTAAATCACACTGACTCCTTTGGACTTCCTTAGGCACATGGGCAGTAATGTAAAAGTGGTTTGCCACTGCCTTCTAGCATGTTCTTTTTGTCCTAATCCACAGTCCTGGTCTTCTGAGGTCATCCTATGCAAGGACCAAGAACCAATCCTGGTCAGACAAGGTAAGTCAACTTAATTAAGCTGGACTTGGATCTGAACAGATGGGGAGGCAAGACTGGACAATATAGTCCTGTACAGACTACGTTTAAGTATTTAAAAAACTGAGTGTTAACGTTAAAATTAAAGCAAGTTATATAATTTTAATTGACCAATACTATCTTTTTCTCTAAGGGCTATTTTTATATAAAGATTTAGAATTAAAATATAATTTAGATGTGGGGTTTTCTCTTCTCTTTAATTTTATGTTTTGTTTTTATTTTATTTCAGGGGAGGTGTCATTTTTCCTTTTCTCTGTCCTCTTCAATGGTTTAATATATAAATGGGTTTCCTCTTTTTCCCCTCACTTTATATTTTTTCACATAACACATTAGGCTTCTTTTTTATAGTCTTTTATTCAATAGTAATATAGTTGTAGGGTTATATTGCTGTTTGATTACATACAAATGATAAATAATGTTTTAAAATAAATATTAACTGCTAATATTTGTAAAGTTACCGGTAAATAAAATTATGCTTTAAAAAAGTATCGGCCAGATGCTTATCCCTGCTTGAACAAATACTTAACAAAAGTACCTAATACAAATCAATATTACCCGTATTATATACTTACATCCAAATACCTTTTTCTATAATGGTATACTGACTTGTTATATTATCCTGCATTGACAGATTGTTCTTTTAATTTTTTTAACAAAATTTTCTTTTAACTTCCACTAGGGGTCTCCCACTCTGGCTGCAGGTGGGAATTTAACCTTATTTTATTTTTAAAAAGTATATGGCCATTTATTTTAAACAAATAACTATGCCCACCTGACGAATAGTACACAGAAAACTCATTTTATACATCAAAATAGAACAAAACAAACTCATACTGGTATTAAAATAATCATAGTACAAAAACCAAAGAAATGAGTCAAACTCTTACCAAAGACATTCAAAATAAATTACAATTGCAACCACATTCAATACTATTTTCTTGTTTCATCCTGGTGCTAAAGCCCTTCACATAAGAAAAATAAATAAATCAGATCCTAGGTCTAAGCCTCATTTAAAATATGCTACTCCTTTCTTCAGTTTATTTCCTGAACCTTTCAGGCAGCATCAATTTTTAACATCTGTTTCATTTTGACCACAAGAGGAACAAAATAAACAGGAAAGGCTGTAGAAAGCTAACAAAGTAGATATTCTAAAATAGAAAGCAATGGATTTTCAAACTTTGCTCTGAAATACATACTTTCTTCAGCAATTATAAACTCTGCTAATCTACCACACAATAGTAGAAGGACATGGAGTTCTTTCATACCTTCAACTTACATGTAACTTTAACTAAGCATGTTGGGTTTCACCTTGACTCCCTGAATACTTGAAATGATCACTAAAAGGCATATTCTCCTATGCTGGCTCACTACTCATAATTACTGCAAATCCTCCAGGAAAATTGATTGGATGTAATGGATTTTTTTCATTTAGAAACTTTTGATAATCTTCCAGGGATCTTCTGTCTTTCTTTAAAAACTGCTGCAGTAAACAGTACCACCACAGAGTTTTGACAGCATGATATTTCATTTTCCAAGGCTTTTAGCACTCTAAAATATCATGTTGTAATAGCTTTTATTAAAACTAAGTGCCATATTCTGTACTTAAAAAAATACAGAAGCCATAACCAAATGCTGAAATAAGAAAGTTTTCAAAGGAAAAAAAAACAAAACCATACAATCTACAAGACCTTATTTCTGCTAGCAATGGAACGGTAAAGCCATTTTTTGGACATTTGCAACACTGGATTGGAATCCTATTCTGAATCAAAACCAGTCCAACATGAATATTGCAGATGCTTCGTAGAAAGTGCCTCATCCCTGAGCTATGCCTAAGCTATGATAATAAATCAAAAGGTTACCTTTCTGGTTTGTCAAGGAAAAGCTGAAAATCACAGAGTAACTAGAGCCAATTTAGCACTTGCTCAGTGTAATTGCAGAATGAGAAATAAGCCTTGGTCATGGTGCTTTAATTCATTTTCCACAGATATGACATCAATCCGGCTGCCAATCTTTCTGATGCTTTTACATAAAATCTGAAATACAAGCAAAGAGACAGGTCATTGTTTAACTATTTGCAGAATGGTCTGATCAAAACAAAGTCCAAAGCATGTCATTCAATACCTCTTTGTTATTATTTAAAAGTATCCCCATGTGTTAACAAATATTTGATCAAATTAATGAATGTTAATGGGGGGAAATTTAGCCCAAGATATTCTGCTATAGAAAAGGAATTTCAAATTTAATTACGGGCCAGAACTTTTATGGATCCAAAAATGTTACTTCCAGAAGTCGTAGCAGCAGCTTCCCTGAACAACTATTGAGGCAGAAATTTTCATAGCCATTGCCTTGGGAGGAAGTTGAAATCTTGCAGAACAAGATGGTTATGGCATATGTACTAATTAAAAATATACTGGATAAATAATAGAATATAAAATTGCCACTGCAATCTTAGGCATATAATCCATTTCAGATGCATACTGTATTAGCATCCAGGTTTGCCACTTTTATTTCTAAAAATTTGGAAGTTAACTGTAAGGAAAGGTGAGAAACCAGGTCCCTCAGAATTTTGACAAATCTTTTGCAATTTGGTTCAGTGATTTGCAAGGTTTTCATCTCAATTTACACCAAGAAGAGCATAGCCAAGGGGAAGTACATACAAAAATATATTGTCCAATTAAAAAAAAATATTTGTGAATCATAGGTGATGCATGAAAATAAATGCACTGGAAAAGAGAGTATACAAAACTACAGGTAGCAATTTGTGCAAATATTTTCTGCCAAACCAAATTTGAAAAAGAAAAAAATGGGCCAGATTTGCAGCTTACAATAAAAGTAATTCAGCAGAATCAAATTGATAATAATCAGAAATAAGGCATGAATGCTTCCTCATTCTTCCCCTCCATTTAAAAAAAGAATCCAGCTGGAAGATTTTCAGTACACAGAAGCAGTTCATTTCCTGTTTACAAAACTTTTGAAACTAAACACACTTTCAAATGGCACAGGTGAGACTTAATACAACAGCTGTGTGTAAAATTTATGAACACGCAAAAAAGGATCTTGTATATGCACGGCCTTAATGATGGATGGTTGAAACTACACAAACACAAAGATCCAATTTAAAAAGGAGTTCTTCATGGGTGTGGCACAGTAGTCCAAACTGTCATAAACATCATAATCATAGAAACAGGAATATCAGATTTTAATAACTAAAAGGAAATCTGCCTTTTAACACATTGTGATTTCTTTTAATGATCTTAAATCAAAAGGAAAATTGTCACCTCCAGGAAATTATTTATAAAACAACTACTTATTTGTTGCATATAATCAAGATACAATCCTAAAAAAGATTTACTGAATAACATTCTTTCCTATCATTTGACTGAAACCTATATTACTCACCACAAACACAACTTTTTAAACTGCAAGACTTGTTCATAGCTAGAGGAGTGGTGGCGAACCTATAGCACACGTGCTGGAAGTGGTACAAAGAGCCATCTTTCTGGATAAGTGTGATGGTCTTCAAGTGGGCCCGTCCACCGGCCTCTGTTCTATCTTGGTCTGTACTGCCTTGGTTGGAAGCACAGCTGATCATCGGATCAGCTGTGTTTTGGCTCTGGAGTCGCACACGCATGCATGAAGGGTGGGATCACACAGGGGGTCGCGTGCACATGCATGGGCGTGGGAGTCGTGCAGGGAGAGCACCCATGCATACGTGTGTGCCCCCCTGTGCAACCCCCACCCACCCCACTCACCCGCATTCTACTCCAGAGCTGAAACACAGCTTATCCAATGATCAGCCATGCTTCCAACCAAGGCAAGGGAGAAGGCAGGGGAGCATGGGGTGGGGAGGTTGTGCACGCAGAGGAATGTGTGTTGGATATGTTCACCCATCTGAGCTATTTGTAAAAGTAACAAAAGTGGGATTCAAAGAAACAAAGAAAAATACAAATTATGAAAATCCCCTTTGAAGGGAGCCTATTAACCTTTAAAACTACACCAAGCTTTCAACAATATAATCCACAGAGGAAATGATAATTGTTTTCTTTCTAAAAGGAAAAAAAGGTGCTACTTCTCAAGGTTTATCCAAGAAAACATTTTTTTGACCATTTTCATCCTGACTTTAAATGAACTTCTGTTAGGACAAATCAGCTGAATACCCCAGCCAGCATGGAGTTGAATTCCTTGTATCTTAATAAATTGCTGAAGCCAACAACACTGAACTAAAGGAACTTCCCTACTTTGTACAGGTAATCAACAGTTCATTTAGTGATCGTTCAAAGTTACAACAGAACTGAAAAAAGTGACTTATGACCATTTTTCATACAACTGTTGTAGCATTCCCATGGCCAAATTTGAATGCTTGGCAACTAGTTCATATTTATGGCTGTCATAATGTCCTGGGTTCACGTGATCCCCTTTTGCAACCTTCTGAAGAGCAAAGCCAATGGGGAATCCAGATTCACTTAACAACCAGGTTACTAACTTATCGAATGCAATGATTCACTTAATCACTGTGGCAAGAAGTTGCAAAATGGGACAAACTCACTTAACAAATGTTTCACTTAAAAATATAAATTTTGTGCTCAATTGTGGTCATTTATTTTTTTTATTTATTTAGATTTATACCCCGCCTCACTTCCCCAGTCAAGGAGAACTTGAGGCGGCTAACAACAATAAAATACAATAATATACAATAAAAACAATCTAATACAATCAACAATCATCCAAGGGGGAGGATACATTAATGGTCATAACTCGAAGACTACCCGTATATGGATTAATCCACTGCAGTTTCCATGCAAGCTTTATAGTTTGTGTTATAATCTTCCCCTAACACATACATTATGCTGCTTACAAGCATGCAGAAATATATGGTACAAATTCATCAGATGGTCCCCACCACAGCTCATAAATATATAATAAACTAGCTGATTACCCAGCTTTCCTCAGGTTTTTTTTAAACAAGTATATTTGTGCCACAGCATTTGCAGGCATTCTGAAGCCTCCGGTGACCCCTCCCACATCGTTTGCAGGCCTTCTTAAGCCCCTGGTGCCCCCTCCCACATCTCTGCTCCAGCCAGGCCAGTCTCTGAGGAAAGGCAGCCAGGGCTTGACAGGGGCATTGGGACGCCGCTGTATGTTTCAGTAGGTACTGTATATTTAATTAATGTTTACCACACTTGGAATAACACATCCAGTTTTGATTGCTGCAATGTAAAAACTATGTTGAGACTCTAGAAAGAGTTCAGAAAAGAGCAACAAAGATGATTAGGGGACTGGAGGCTAAAACATAAAGAACAGTTGCTGGAATTAAGTATGTCTAGTTTAATGAAAAGAAGGACTAGGGGTGACATGATAGTAGTAGTATCTTAGGGGTGGCTACAAAGAAGAAGGAGTCAAGCTATTCTCCAAAGCAGCTGAGGGCAGGACAAGAAGCAATGGATGGAAACTAATCAAGGAGAGAACCAACCTAGAACTAAGGACAAATTTCCTGATGGTTAGAACAATTAATTAGTGGAACAACTTGCCTCCAGAAGTTGTGGGTGCTCAAACACTGGAAGTTTTTAAGAAGGGATTGGAGATTTGTCTGAAATGATATAGGGCAGGGGTGTCAAACGTGCATCATCATTGGAATATTGCAACTTTTCCCCTCTCCGCTAAACTGGGTGTAGGCACGGCCAGCGCGTGACACATCTGGCCCACAGGCCACAAGTTCGACAGCCCTGGTATACGGTTTCCTGCCTGAACAGGGAGTTAGAGTGAACTAGAAGATCTCCAAGGCCCTTTCCAACTCTGTTATTCTATTCTGTTCTGTTCTGTTTTCTGTTCTGTTCTATTCTCTTCTAACACACTTATTCAGTTGTATTATAGTGACTGCAGTCACTACGATATTGCATTTCTAACAATGGTGCATGGGTAACAAAAGTCTAATTTTCTTGAGTAGCATGTAGTACAATTCCTTAGTTGCGTCAAAGTAGCCAGAGCAAGTCATGCAATAGATACATTTCATCCGAAAAGTCTCTTTTTGTGCATGTATTTTGGGCTTAAATAGCTTGAGAAAGTAAGCTATGTTTGCATAATGTGCACTTATACAGCATGCTCTCTTATTTTATTTTGTTTTGTTGCAAGAGGCCCAGTACGCATAAAACAATCTGTTTCTCCAAACACATTTTTCATCAGCAGTTCTTCAGGAAAGCAAAATAAATGAACACATGGATGTACATGCACAATTAAGCCTTTGCTTACACAATATTAGAAACCTCCTGGAATGTGGTAAGTGAGAAAAATCAATATAGAATATTCCCAAATCAGCAGCAGTCACCAATCCCCTTTGCCCTGTGTAATATAATGTTCCCCCACCCCCATCTCTGCTCCAGCCAAATCACAGAAAAAAATGGGATCAGCTGACAAAAGCCCAATGTATAACAACAACAACAACAACAGCTGGTTTAATGCGTGCCTGGAAAACTTCGGAATCAGCAAAAATATTTGTACATTTTTGAAAACAAACATGCAAAAATGGAAAACAGTTCTAACAGCAAACGGGAAGAACATTGGTGAAGTCAACATCAGAAAAGGAATCTTCCAAGGGAACTCACTTTCGCCACTACTGTTCAACATCACATTAATTCCTATGACAATAATACTATGAAACACGAAACTGGGATACCAAATCTCAAGCCAGCATGGCAAGATAAACTGTCTACTGTACATAGACAATTTAAAAATGTGTGCAAAAAGCCCCACTGAACTTGAATCACAGTTCAATTGTTCAGCAGCGACATCAGAATGAAGTTTGGTCTTGAAAAATGTGCTATGTTATCCCTGCAGCAAGGAAAGATGCAATAGAGCTGGGAAATGGAAGTATCGTGAAAGCATTAGCAAAGGAAGAAGGTTACAAATACTTAGGCATAGTGGAAGCAGATAACATCCTGAATGGAAAAGTCAAAGAGTCAAAGTGAAAGGAATACATCAGGTGGGTCCGTAAAATATTAAAATAAAAACTGAATGCTGGAAACATAATTAAAGCCATTAATACATGGGCAGTTCCAGTGATACGCTACTCAGCTGGAATCATCAACTGGACTTTGGCTGAACTGGAAAACCTGGACCGGAAAACGCGCAAAATTTTGAATATGTACCACGCTTTACATTCACAAAGTGATATCGACAAGTTGAACCTCCCAAGAAAAATAGGGGTAGAGGGCTATTGCAAATCCATCAAACTGTAGAAGAAGAAAAACAAAGTTTGAATGATTATGTGAACCAAATTACAGAAAAATTGCTGCAGGCTGTGAAAAGGAAGAACATTATAAAAACAACAGAAACAAAGGCAGAATACAAGGAAAAACAGCTGGATGGGAGATTAAATAGATGGAAAACCAAAGCTTTGCATGGACAGCACTTGAAAAACATTGAAGGAAAATGTGATGACAACTTGACATGGGCATGGCTTAAGATGGGAACCATGAAGAAAGAAATGGAAGGTTTAATACTTGCTGCTCAAAAACAAGCACTACAAACTAATGCCATGAAAGAGAAGATACAAAAATCCACTGACAATCAAACTTCCGACTTTGCAATGACAAAGTCAAAACTACTTTATTTTATTTTATTTATTTTATTCAATATATACCCCACCTTTCTTCTTTAAACAGAGGGAACACAAGGCAGCTAACAACATTTAAAAACAGTAAATATGCAATATTACAATAACATTCTAAAACAAAAATCAATAAAACCACATCAATATAAAAAATTTAAAAGAACACAGAACATACAGTAATAAACATACTATGCTTTCATACAGGGGCAGTCAATTAGTTCCAAGCCTGTTGGAAAAGCCAGGTCTTGACAGCCCAGTGGAAGGCTAACAGGCTAGGGACAGTCCAAACCTCCGTGAGGAGCTGGTTCCAGAGGGCCGGTGCAGCCACAGAGAAGGCCTTCTTTTGTGGACCTGCCAGCTGACACTGCTTAGCTGATGGGACCCAGAGGAGGCCAACTTCTGTGTGACCTCATGGGGCATTGGGAGGCATAAGGTAGAAGGAGGCAGTCTCGAAGGTATCCCAGTCCTAAGCCATGGGGAGATTTTTTTTTTTTTTTGAAAATGTTTTATTAGTTCTACATAATACAAAAATTAAAATGTCTCTTTTTTCCAAGCAGAGTTTGGTTGGTTACAAAATTTTCCTTGATTAAATTTTTACATATAAATTCTATTTCATTTCATCCTAATATTTTATTTCAATTCTTCTAAAGTATTATCTGTTAATAATGATAAATTTATTAAATCTTCTAAAATGCTAAAATGTTAATGGACAGACAGACAGACAGACAGACAGACAGACAGACAGACAGACAGACAGACAAATGATGGATGGGTGGATAGCTAACTAGATAGATAGATAGATGGATGGATGGATGGATGGATGGATGGTGGATGGGTGGATG
>JANHGC010000667.1:103416-114843 GCA_027560395.1 Boaedon fuliginosus | reverse complement strand
ACCCCACCCACCCACTTCAGTGTGGCATGTCAATATTCAATACACATTCAATTAGTGTTCAGTATTGCAGGCAGCTTACAGGTTATCTAAAAATAATTTTAACATTTAAGATTTATATAACATTTAGGAATCAGAGTTCTTCATTACTTTAATATAGGTCTGTAAAATAGCCCACTATTACTCTTACTTCCATTTTGGAATCAGTACAGGCCATCCATTAATTTTATAGAAGTAGTAATATTCAAATTCATAACTTAGCTAGCATGTCATACAAGCACTTCTGTATGCACATGTCCCAAACCAACAAAGAATTTCAGCAAAATTATTTCATAAATATGGGATCCCATCTAATTAAAATCAAAGCAATCTCAAGTCTTGAATAATTTGAAACAATTCAAGTATTTTTTCATACTGCAAACTTTTACAAATCTTTTCTATATTTGATAGGCAAGAGAGACACTGATTTTTGGCAAAAAACTACATCCAAGACACAGAAATATCTAAGAATTAACTCACAATACAAACTATCACTATTGAAGAAGATTCAATTTACCTGTGTCAGTCACAGAACTAAAAAAAATACCCTTGCTTTTCATAATTTGGCTGGAGTTAGATAAGAAAAAAATGTTTTGTTACTATTATTACTTTACTATTGCATGTTTTCTGTGCTACGGAGCACAAAGTGCTTGAATTGCCTCTCTTCAAGGCTACTGACCAAGCAAACATCTTTTTTCTTTGAAATACAAAAGACAACAAGCATTTAGACCACAGGAGCCTTGCTTCAGTCAACTGGAGTGCAATGCTTTTGAGCAGAAGCTGGATCTTAAGAAATAGAAATCACTTCCACATTTAAGGACTGACAAAGTTACAATTATAAAAGCTCAGCTGAGGTTACTGTGTATCTATTCCATTATCCCTAACATAACGCTAAATTAAATCATTCAAAAGCACTGAGCAGAGTTCATTGAAAAGGGAATGCAAAACCAAACAAAAAGTTGATTTCAGAAGGCATTGCTATCCAAAGGAGCAACTTGGCTGATTGCATTGAAGAAAACTTTACAAAGATTAAAAAAGAACAACCTGTTATCAAAGTACCCCTTTAATGGGGAATGATTCAAACTTTAAATTGCTGCAGACTTCATTCACTCTATTGAAATATAAAATTCCTTAATTCCAGGGTGACGAAAATCATAGGTAATGTTCTTCAGAGTCCTTGCATGCCATGTATCTTTGAACACCACATCCGTGATTCTGTGAACTTCTCATGAGGATGTTCTTCTGTGAAACCCTTCTTATTTCAGTGGGATTTGTGCAGGAGAATCTGGTCTGGTACAAAAGTGCTTCATTGGCAAATTCAGATTAATTCTTCTAACCATGGCAATATATTACAAAATATGATCACTAACCAAGTAAAATGTACAGGTAACTCAAGAAGTAAGATAATACATTAAAAAAAATTAATCAAGTTATTGGCATAAAAATATGTACTTTTCAAATTATTTAATAAATTAAATACCCTAACATTTTTGAATATATATCCCTGATAATCTATAAAAGAGGGTTTTCAATAACAAAATAAATGGACTTTCAAAAAGTACCCTCTTCATAAAATTTTTAACACCCTTTCCCATTTCCAAGGAATGTAACAATATGTACACCTTTTATGTATTTAACCCATCGCCATTGGATAAGCCAAGGAGAATTTAGGTGCTCCCTAGCCAACCAAAGTCATGTTCAACTTATTAATATAGATAAAGAATGCCAGGTGAATATCAGTTTCTACGTTGTAATCAATCCTTCTTGCTGAGTCTTGATTCTCAATTACAGTAGAATTCACGGGAGGTAGTGTTTCAGTGAGAAAATTGAGTTGAATTAAGGTGCATACTCAATATCTTCCTTCTGCAGTTTGGACGATTTTGCAAAAATGTTCAAAATCAATCTTCTTACTTCTTCAATATTGATCAGTTTGGGAGTTTTTTAATATGAATCTGTAATGCAGAATTGAAAAATGTCTGATAGACCCCAATAAACAGCCAGACACTTAAGCAAACATACGGTACTTCATATGCTTTTCAGTGTGATACAATCAAGTTTCCGCAATATTTAACAGATGCTTGGGAGCACAACAAAAACCACCTTTTTGGCATGTGCTTCTGCATGTGTTTTGATATAAGAATGACTATTAATCAGAGATGGGGTGAATTGCTAGATCAAAATTTACATATCTGTTAGCAGAAGACATGATGAAAGTGGTTGCTGGGAGCTATTGTTCAGTATATCTCTATGGCCATTACTACTGAAAGAAGCCTCTTTTCTATTATAAGGTATAGTTCTTTGTTATATTATTACTAGCCACAATTTTTTAGTTAATCTAAGACAGTTTTTCCCAACATGACATTTCAGATGTATAGAACTTATATGAGAGACCACCAGATTTGGAAAGCCTGATCTGAGTCATTAAGATCCCTGCAAACTGACACACTTGGTTACGGTAATTGGTTTTCTGAACTGTCTGTTACAATGGACTAGCTCAAATATTCCATGAGCAGAATATATTGATAGAAAGCACTTTAGCACTTGGTAACAGAAGAGATGAATTTCCTTTTTCTGCTATTCTTAGAAACCAGATCTCAGGTACTGGAGAACCTTCTGGGTAGCATGGGTAGTATTGTAGCTAGGAAAATTGGAAAAAGGAGACAAAGGGCCTTTCAACAAATAGGACATATTTGGATCTAACTCAATTCATACCATTAGAGTATCTGGTCTATGGCAGGAAGTCAAGAATATGCAAGTGCTGTAAAATGCAAAAAACTCAAACTATTCTGAATTTTGCATCCAGTATTACATTAATATTCCTCTTCAGTCACAGCAGCTACACTTTTATAAAGGAGAAAGATTCAGAATAGTCCCAAAGATTTAAGATAGCATGATATTTAATTTAAGAAACTTAGGAATTTAAATGTTTGAAGACAAATGTTCTAGTAATTAAGCACCCTTTGTTTAACTCTTACCTCATTTATAATTGCCCAGACGGATGAATTTTGTATGATGAACAGCCGGACAGCTGTAATTGGATTTAGATTGGGACTGACTATTCCTTCTGCTATGCCACTTTCAAATTTGCCTTCAAAAGCAAAATAATCATTCTAAATAAGTATACACTTAGCAAATACAAATCACTTATATGTAATCCCATCAATTTTGAACAAATAGATTACAAAACCTGGATTTTTATGGATAATATGGAAAGTTTTATCTGCCAATATAGCATGATTGATTGGTTTTATTCTACTTAATTATTCTATCAAATGAAAATGGTATGATCACTTCATTTAGCTGGAATATGAACAATTTCAAAGGCCTTCAGAGAATATGAAGAGTGCAAATAGCACGTGACTCAAATTCTTTAATGCTGTTGTGTATTTTCACAAAGTCAGATGGCTGCCTTAAGGAGACACTATATATGCACCCCTATGCACTCCACTTTGGAATAAATTCTGAATTGCTACTCTACCATAACAACAGTAAGTGATGCAGACTTCAGAATCCATAATTAGATGGTTGCATTTCCCCCCCTAGATGTCACAATTCCAACATGTTACTGCACACTTTATTTTGTTATAATGCCAATACCGTATCGCTGCTCATATATCTTACGTAACATTGGTTCATGAAATTCTGTCACTTGAACTTGATTAGTATGCTGCTAGATCAGAGGTTCCCAAACTTTTTTGTGTCGTAGACCCCTTGCCATGTTTTTCGGTTTTGGGCGGGGGGTGGGGCTAGTGACGTAATTAGTGCTGATTTTTTTTCCCCGGGATATTTAACTGAAATTTTTTTTCCGGGACGGGGGCGGGAAAGACTAGTAAAATCCGGGACTTTCCCGGCCAAATCGGGATACTTGACAGGTATGGATTGTTACGTACACATAAATATCACGCTTCACACAAATCCTGTAAGGGATGACATGGACCCCCATTTTCATTTCATGGATCCCCAAATTTTTTTTTTGCTGATGTAGACCCCTTGCAGGTTGTCATAGACCCCTGGGGGCCGATATAGACCACTTTGGGAATCACTGCATTAAACTATCCATCTCCATTCCTTCAATATTTAATATTTCTAATCCATTTTTCACTCTCCTATCTTTCTCTATTAAAAAAATAATTTTCATTCATCCTAATCTTCAAATATCATAATTACTTTGTCTTTCTTAAATTCTTATTAAATTTACACCATTAGAAAGAATAAAGATAAAAGTAAGGATAATAAAAAGAAGTCATTTTATATCACACAATTCTTATAAATTCATACTGCATTACTACCTGATCATTTAGTCCATTCATACTGTTAATTTCATGTGGTATTGCTTACCTGTCGTCACAATTTTTTCCCTTGAAAAATCCAGCTCTTGCAAAGTACCAGTTTGCCTTTTAATTCCTCTCTCCAGGTGCCTCCATCATTTTCTTTGTCTTCCTTCATGCTTTTTGGGGTCTTCCAGACTGTTTTCTTCATAGAGTTCTGCTCCTCCTCCAATTGTATTTTTTTAAAGGTACCTTCTCCTCTGTTTTCTCTTTGTAAAAAATAAGTTTTAATGTCTTTTTGTTTTTGAAGTCCAGTCGCCATCTTAAGCTCTGTCTCTCCTTCTACTGCTGTTTCTTTCTTTCCAGCTGTTGCTCTTTCCCCTCTCTCCAGCTGTATTCTCTCTCCTCTAGTTCAAATTGTCCTTCCACCTCCTCTTCCACATCTAATTTTTTGTTTAACATATAAGCTTCATCCCAATTTGTTTCATTGAATCAAGGGTATTTATTGCTATCTCGCAGTACTGTTTCATGTCCGCAATATATTTATTGTGGACTTTCTCAGATTCCATTTTACTCACCTTTTCCTCCAAAAAGCCTCTTGTTGCCCACCAAGCTCGTAATTCACCTCTACTCTGGGCTTCACTCTGACGGTTCTGTTTCAATGTCAGCTTGCTCCTTTAAATACGCCGCCCACAACTTTAACAAGCTCACTGTTGCAATTCGATCTGAGGAATATCAATTTAAATGTTTTTTTTTTCTCTTAAGCCAAGCTGCACTCAGAACATTATCTCTCCCTCCTGCACTCACTTTTCCCGGGAGGGTCCCAACTTCATGGCTGCCATTACAGATGCCCTCCTGCCGGCTGTTGGCTATAGGGACTGTATCTGTTCAGGGAGGGGGTGTGCTGCCCACCTCAACCCATCCAGCAGATCCCCTTCACTTCACCTCACCTCCCCTACAGCGAGATTTAGACTCCTTAAGGAGCCCTCGGACCGGTAGGCTTAGTTTGGAATTGTGGAGATTGCTAATTCCATATCTAAAACCGCTGGAAGTCCAAACGGACGTCGAGGAGCCATGTGTTTTAACTTTATAAACAATACTAGTTCTTCAAGATGTAAACAAGTGTTTGAAACTTTTTTATGAGGTTGAGGAGGAGGGAAGGAAAAAGGATATCAATATCTCAGTATGTCAATTGTAAACAAAGGTGGATATGTTATAAATGAAAGAAAAAACTAAACTGTATTCACCTAAAACAGGGGTGTGAAACTGGCAGCCCGCAGGCTGGATGCATCATGCGCAGGCCACCCCAGCTCTGCGAAGGGAAAAAATGTTGTGAAACATCACATGATGGAACACCTGTGTTCTAAAAGGAATTCCTTTGTAGAACTGGGAGATATATGACGAACAAGAGAAACTTACAAATGCAATACTAGTTTCTTGAATTGTCATAGCAAAATTTACCAATTAGACTGGTTTGTCCAAATGTGAAATTTATGTTGTTTTAAAAAATGGATATTGCAATGTAGTAATTTGGCATGTTATGACTAGTTTTAGACTTGAAAATGCCTGATGTTAAATATTCTTTATATTATGGAATATCCTCTTATTAGTACAACTATCCATGCAGGTAGTTTTTGAGGGAGGGAAGAATAAAAGAAACACAGGCGTACAAATAATATAATTGTAATACCAACTTTGAGGTTGTCTTGTTAATCAGTAATGTGAATTTGGTTTTAAAAGTAAAATCTAGCCCATTTTGAGAATGACACCTGAACATTTTATGAATGTTTCCAGATAGTTTTCTTGGCAACAATATGGAAGCAATTTGATACTGCCTTATGGGATTTTTTCCAAACTAACCAGATCGTTCTGATCTTGCTTAGCTTTTGAGCTCAAAGAAGTTCAGTTAGGTGCTGCCATTTTGCATGCCAATTTTGTCTCAGAAGGAGCAATATTAAATTACCAGGATGGTACAAAGTAAACTTGGTTTTGAGAAGTATGTATACAACTTTAATATATTAATTACAATGTTTCCATGTTGATGACTCAGCCTTCCATTCTTCCTGAGGATCCAAATTGTTGGGAGTAATATATTGACTGTATAAACCACTTAGAGAGGGCTGTAGAACAGCATACATTTAATCCTTTGTATACACTCTATGTAAAATACAGTTATTAATCAAAAAGCGCTACAATATTTACCAATATGAAAAATTCAGAAGGAGGGGAGCCAGATATTCATTGTATGGAGTTTATTCACATGAATAACTGAGAAATGGAGGTACTACCTTCTTTTTGTCATCTCATGGTCTGTTTTCAAGAGAAATGATTAAGTAGTTAACAAAATAAAGATGGACTGTACAGTACATGAGTCATATTTAAGTGAACTTGTAATATAATATGAAAACTAGTGCTAGATTTACAAATTTGCCAAATTTTTACAGGTATAGCTGTAAAATCCCTCTTACAATCTCAACTGATTAGAGATTCCTAATAAAGTGGGACTTCCTTTGTGACTTCTGGCGGTACTGGATGCAAAATCCGATAGCTCTGGATCTTGCTCCAGCCTAACTGGTCCAAGGGCTCCTATAGGAGCCTAAGCCATCTTGGAGGGACGGCGAAGTGAAGGGGGATTTACCAGGAGGGTCGAGTGGGCCATACGCAGTCTCACCACTCCTCTCTGGATTATTCCCCTGTAACCGACAGCTGGCAGGATAGCGGTGAACAATTGCTGGAGGAAGATTTGAAGTGCTGGGCAGAATTTTGTGACTGGGTGAGAAAAATTCCCTTATCTTAAACCCCAGAATTGTTAGACTGAAAGAAACCATGAAGCTGATAAGCAGTGTACTTGGCTGATTGACACAGACATAAATTAGAAAGAAATTTCTGCTTGTTTGTGTGTGCGTCGGAAGGACTGACTTAAAGACTAAAAGTGATGTATTTTATTTTTATTGAAAAATAATAAAAAAATTGCAACCAAAGAAAAGAGATTCCTATTAAAAAGGAAAGGGATCAGACAAATTATATCAGGACCGCTTGCTAATGTGATTTAGTCTACCTCCATGTTTCATTTATTTAAACTGTTCCTTATATAAGTGAGATGACTGATATGGGAAAAAGCACTTTTTTAGATATACTACTATCAGGCCATTTCTTCTATGAAATTCAAGACCTTCACTGGTCTCAAAACACATTTTTTTAATAAAATCAAAAGTCTTTAACAGAATTGGAAATAATTTTAGGTTTTTTTCACACACATATATATTTCTATAGTTGGAAATACGTATTATAACTTAATAAAATCCTGTTTGCATTAAGGAAATGTTTATTTCACATATATGAATGCAAAAATGTTTATGGTCTATGTACTGCAGATTATATGAGTTAATTTCCCCCCATCATTTGACAATTTGCCTCTATAAGATAAATGACATATCTTCATTGCATGAAGAACTTCTTTGAAATGAAGCCTGGTCAACATTTATGGACCTACAAGGTATAATATGGACAACAATGATCTTACACACACACACACATAAGACTTTTTAGAAAACATTGGACAAATTGTTCAAATCATGGTATTCTAAACACAACACACTAAAACATTCACACCTTGAAAACAATGTCATAATTACTAAAGTTAATGGGTTTGGTCAAATAAATAGGTAAAAATAAATTTATTTAACAAAATTAAGAAATTTAGATTGGGGAGTGCTATATACATACAATATTTCATTCCCAAAAAGCATTTTAAATATACAGTAACTCATTGACATTTTTATTAGCAAACTAGTTAAGCATGTACTGGATGACATGCCAAATGGATAGAGAACTGGTTTCAAATCACAATGTTTGTCAACAGTTTCTCATCAAAGTGGTGATATATTAAACATGATTTTGGAAGATTCAACCCCTTCAATGTTTTCATTAATGACATTGATATGGAATGAATATATAATGAAGTTACAGATCAGAGAGTCATTAGAGAAGTAGAATTAAATGTCTTCTAATTTCTTCAATGAACATCTAGTTTCTTCTGCATGGCTTCAATGACATTCTTTGTCCAGAATTGTTGATCTGTGCCCCTGAAATTACAATATTTAATCAAGAGGTAATTCATAACACATACATTCTGCTCAAATTATACTGCTATATGTAGAAATCAGTCACAAATATAATTATGTAGTTTAAAAATTAGAATTATATGAAAATATAAAAATGCAACAGATTTTACAGTCATGTGAAAAAGTAAGAACATCCCATATAATCTTTCTTTTATAACATATGTAGACAAATAATTATTTAATATTCATTCAAACAGTATATAGGCAGTCCTCATTTAGTGACTATTGCCAGCAACTCAGTCATTAAATAAAGTGGTGGCTATATGACATTTCGACTGTACTTACGAATCTTCAGCTTCCTTTTGCTTTACAGAACTACAAGGGTTTAAATGTACAGGATAGGTCCCCTTTGGGGTGAAGAGAGGCGGGGTATAAATCTAATAAAATAAAATAAATAAATAAATAAATAAAGTTGTTTTTTCATCACCATTGAAATAGTGAACAGTTGCTAAATAAGGCAGTTGCTAAACAAGGATGCCTGTATAAGGATACAGGTAATGTAATTAAATATAATACACATACATATAATGTATTTAATACAATTAGATAAAAGAATACTTCTCATTATCAATAGAAGCTTCCTGTGAAATTCATGTATATTAAGGGGGGAAGGATTTAAGCCAAACTTCCTGTCCACAATTTTCTTGGATGTAACACTGTTTGGGGTTCCCTGCATTATTACTTATATGGGAAAAAGTTTGGGAAAGACTGGGAAAATGCATTTGGTCTTAAAATGTCCCAGGAAAGGAAAGGATGGAGACTATTGTTAGGAAATCTATACTGTATTAGACAGACAGACAGACAGACAGACAGACAGACACACACACACACACACACACACACACACACACAAAGTATATTTGGAATTATATTTTTTTTAAAGGTTCAGATATCCCAATACTTTACCTGTCAAGCAATTATTTGTGTACTACTGAATTAGGAGCAATTACCATATGCAATTGTTTATATGTATGCAACTTAAAACTCTATACTTAAATAATTACCGTGAAGAATAACCACCATTTCTGGCTGCCTGAAAATAGGTAGAATACTTTAGAAATACTGTTACATAGAGGAAACTTTATCACTTTTTCACCCTCAGAAAAACAAATTCAGCCTAATTTCTTTAGCAAAGCCAGGTTTGTTAAAGAACTAGTTCCACTCTAAAACCAGTTATTAACACAAGAGAAAGGGATTAATCCACTAGGCATTTAACCAAATTGCTTTCCCAAAAGGGAACAACCAATGAGCCTTCAAGAAATAAAAATGAGAGCAGCTCCTGTAACAATTAGTTAGGCTCCGACTCAAAATACCATAAATTCTACTGAACTGATAGCTAAATATGCTGGAAGATGTAATGTAAAATGCCTCCGCCGTCAAGGATATCTTAACTGAGTTTATACTAACTGAAGTCGTGACTTTTGCATGTTCCACAGTTCCGTGTTTAGATCTTCGGCATATTTCTTTTACCTTCAGTATATTTGAAGCGCACCACACCTTAAACCAGTCCAACTCGTTAGCGGCACTGTTTCCACGTGACTTATATGGGGTAACCCTTCGATTAAGACGGTGCCAATATTTTGTTCGGTTCCGACACGTATCCCCGCTTGCACACGCAGCTAGGAGAGCGAGTTATTTAACAACCGCTCCGCTTTTTCTTTGTCCTGAAAGGAAACCCGGAGTCCCTCATTTTTTTAAAAAAGTCCCGTCCGTCAGGCATCGCTGCGGTCCCAAGGCCGAAGTTAGGAAAGACTCGAGCAAAGTTTTCATTCCCCTCCCAGCCCCACATCTTACTTTTTTCTTCCGAGGGAGCCTGCCCAGCCCGCCGGCTTGTCCGGGAAACCCAGACGGCTTCCAAGAAGCGGGCCTCCCGAAGTTTCAGCCGCAGTCTCAGCGGCAGCAGAAGGGCTGAGGGGAGGCGGGCAGGCGGGGGGCGGTGGTGAGTTTTCGGGCAAAAGGGAGGGAGCGAAGGAAGATGGCGGGGCGGGCGCCGGCGGGATGGGAGCCGACGAGACTGCGAAATTGAGCCGCTAGGGGAGGCCGGCCGTGGAGGCAGGAAGGAAGGAAGGAAGGGCGGGAAGCTTGCGGTAGCTGCTGCTTCCTCGGACGGGGCCAGGGCCGCTTTGAAGGGAGAGCTGAGGCGGCGGCGGCTGGGTTGGTCCCGGGGTCCGGCCGGAGGCGGAGGCGGGAGGGCAAGAGAATGGTGACTCCGGAGCGGCGGCGGCGCTGCTGTAGCCGGAGCTGCTTGCTTGTGGCCTCACGCTGCTGGGCCGCGCGCTAGTCAGGTCTGGAGGAGGAGGCGGCGGCGGCGCGGAGGACTCGGAGCCCCGCGGCCGAAGAGCGGCTGCTGGAGGGAGAGCGCTTGTCGCCGAAGCTGCGGCCCGGGAGCGGCGGCGGAGCCATGCCATGGCTCGGCGGCGGACGGAGACGGCGGCGGCAGCAGCAGCAGCAGCAGCAGCAACAGGCGGCGGCGGCGGCGGCGCCCGGAGAACCAGGGACGGGGCCGCCTCCTGTCGCGCCCGCAGCAGCGATCGGAGGTGGTGGTGGCGGCGGCGGCAGTGGGCCTCGGGCCCGGGAGAGCTCGGAATTACCCTTGCCCGCTGGTTGGGAGGAGGCGAGGGACTACGACGGACGCGTCTTTTACATTGACCACAACACCCGGCAGACTTCGTGGATCGATCCCAGGGACAGGTCAGAAAGGCTGGGAAAAGTCTCCGCCTTGAAGCCCAAGCCACTGGCGTCCTTGGCGCCCATTCTTCTCCCCCCCCCTCCCCTTCCTGCCCTCGATTCGCACAGCGATGGGGCCTGTGATGTTGGTGGGAAGGAAGGCAGTTCCAGCATCTCGGGCCTGGAGTCTGCTATTCCCGCTTTGCCTTCTCGAAAAGGCCTGAATCCATGTTTTATGTTGAAAAAGGAGAGATCGGGTCGGTTCTCAGAGAAGTTAACTTTAGAAATAGGCTTCATTTAAAGCTTAGATTATTCGATCTAAGATTGTACGA
>JANHGC010000667.1:76264-86462 GCA_027560395.1 Boaedon fuliginosus | reverse complement strand
CATTCCCCAGCCTGTATGGAGAAACACTATTCTAAGGAATTCATAAACAGCAAATATTTTACTCCACAATTCATTTGATATAATTTTTGTTTCTTGGACCAGCCAGAAAAGTTTTAAACTTCTAGCAACAACTCTACAATTTTCCATAAAAGGCATGAGCTAGATCCAGAAAAAAGCAGTCAGAAATTAATTTTCCTGCCCCTTCTCTCCCAGCCAAAACCCAAACCTCATCAAAAAGGACAAAGGGAAAAAACACCTTAGAAGTAGACACAGGGCTGCTGGCCTCTTAATCTTACACATCTAACCTTTTTTATATGTAGTTCAGAAGCAGAGTACACAAGCTACATACGGTAATTCCTGAATTAAGTTCAATGCTGCTCTAGGCTCAATGCCATTAATAGCTTCCAATATTAAACTAACAGAGATTATTATAACAGCCCAGCCTTGTTTCTGCTGAACTGACTGCCTTTAGCAAACAGAATATATTTTCCCTTAAGAGTAAAACACTCGACAGTACTCATTTTGTGCAATTCAAGTCCTTTCACAAAGAAGCACGTGTATATTTTAATGAAATTTGCTTCAGCAATTTCCCTTATGACAGTTATGACTCTCTACCTTGCCAATTCATTCCACACCAAAAAGCAATAAATTTGTGCAGTTTGTCTAGAATTCATCTGGCTGCCATTAAAGCCTTACTGTATACTTCAACAACAGAAACAAATCTGAGATTGTTTTCATTTTTTTTAATGAACTCCCAGAAATCTTATGCCTCAAAAAGCTGCACCTAATGAAGATTTGATACTAATGGCCCGTTATCTCAATTCTTTCAAACACATCTCCTGCAATATGCAGCTGCAAAGAAGGTTTTGTTTGGACACCATGCAAAAAGAGACAGTTCTTAGGATATCTGTGCACTCTTATCTGTGAAACAAGGCCCTTTGATTACTTTACTTTCTCTAATCTAAACTGATGAGCATTTAGTATCATGCTACTGATGATTCTTTTGTATCCATTGTATATAAAATGGAAACAAGAAGTTTTTATATCTGGTTCAGATAACCAAAGATCTACAGATAAACTATTAATCTGCCTTCTACCAGCCCCACCCCAGCCCACCCCAGCCCACCCCACATTACATGTAAGAGATAAACCTTAGAACAGACTGAAAATATATCTTTTGATTTTGAATTTAAAAAAAATGTTTAATATTTACAGGAAGCCACAAGGTGAAGCTTTGAGGTAAGGTATCACCAGTATGCTGATAATACTCAGCTTTACATCTCAGTGCTATGATGCTATGAAGGTTCTCTCTCAATGCCTGGAAGTTACGGGAATCTGGATGGGACTCAATAGACTTCAGATAAACAGGCCAGGTCAAATGGCTTCGTGTTTTTGGACCTTCTGGTTTGAGGGACCTTCCATCTTTGGTTCTGGGTGGGGTGGCACAGTGAAGACAGACCTAGTGTGCAATCTGGAGGTTCTCCTGGATTCACAGGTTCTGCTCAAAGAAGCAGAGTATCTATTTTAAGTAGACACTGGCAGTTACTTTTAAAGTTTTTCATGGCTTGAGTCTGGACTACTTATGGGACCATCCTGCACCAATTGTTCCTACCTTTCCCTCCAAGTCTCTCCAAGGAGAAGCATGCTAAGGGGTGTCAGCTGGTAGAGCCCAGGAAGATGTCCATTTGTGTTGTGGCAATCATCCTGTGGACACCATTCCCCCTGAGATTGGGTTAGACCCTGACCTTGCTGGCCTTGGTCTTATGTTGGGATGTGGGACCTCCGAAGTATGATAGAGCTCATCTCTTGGTTTCGTTGACAGTTATATTTTGATGCTCAGCTGCTACAGTATGCATTTTATTTTAATTATGTGTTAAATTTGTTTTTTATCTATTTCATTGTGAGCCTCCCAGAGTAATGTATGTGAAATGGACAGCTATATAAGTTAAATAATATTTGAATTACCTCTCCTATGAATACAATCATAACACAATCCAATTTTTCCTCAGGCGACAGCTTATCAATCAGCGAGTGAAGAGTTTCAGTAAGATAAGATTTTACTTTTCTCTTGACAGTTGGAATCCCCATTACTATGGAAACTAAAAACAAATAGAGAAATCAGTTTCCTTGAACACAAAAGAAATGGCTTATTTTGTAGTTTTTATTTATTCTGCTTTGTTTTCTGTACTCTTTCTGTACTCTTAATATGTAGCGCCAAGCATTTCCAGTAGGTATTCTGAAAACAGGCTACATAAAAAGAGAACTTAAAGTGATACTTTCATGAAGAAGTAGCATTTAACATCTCAATGCTTGGTGTCTCTCCTTGGCCAGAGAAAATAATATTCTTCAGGAGCTTGAAGCTGGAATTTACTGTTAGGTCCTCAAATTTTAAATCTGAGCATCCCAAAAAAGTGTTTATGAGAATTACGGTCTCTGCAGACCTCTCCTTTGCTACTTCTACAATGCTCCATCTCACTTCCTCAGAAATTTGAATTAGAAAAACAAAACAGGTGGCATGGCAAAAATATAGTCAGGAGAACATGAGGTAACAGTGTGGAGTATCCTTCATGTTTATGTGACAGCATGAAGCATTCTCATAAATTTACAGTTTTTTTACAGCTAGCCTTGCCCTCCATGACAACCACTTTGTAAGAGTTCTTAGTGTTCTCATAATATTCCAAATTTGTGCAATGCCCTGACAAGGAAGAGACAGAGGTGCAGATTCAAGGAGAGCAGCATGCTTTGAAACAACAGTTAGGGACAGATTGTCAGGAAGAAAATATATCCATTTGGTCACTAACAGTCAATAACGACTTGATGGCACATAATCAAACTTTCACACTTACAAGTGCATGCTGAAATTTGTAATGATTGGCCGGCTTAGTACCCATGCTCCATATGAAATTTTTTGCATGGCAAATGTAGAAAATTATACAGAATGTGTAAGAAATTAGGGAGAAGGTGGTGGCCTGAAATTACCCAGGATTTGTTGATTTTTCCTTCTATACTTTTCTTCCTAGAAAGTGCATTTCAATGTTTAAATGCAAGCCTAAAACTAAAATCTATAAAATATAAGATTCCATAAAATAAAAATATTTTAATATAAAACATTTGGATCCAAATTTTACTGGATGTGACAATAATTTTTGTAACACACAGTCTACTAGAGGAAGATTTTAAAATTAACTTGTTACCCAGCAAGCACATGAGAAACATATTCTTAGCCTATCTTTAAAAGTCTGCATAGATTGCTTTAAATCTTAACGAGTGACATTGTGTCTTTCATGTCTAACATGCCTTAAAACAAAGAAAACTTGTTGCCTCAAAAGAGTGTAAAGCCTGCAAAATGCGATTTGTCATTAAAGGTGATAATTCTATAAAAAAGATAAGCCATCCAGTGTACAAAATTGATAGTATAAGCATAGCAACCCAATATCATACTAATAAAACAAGCACAACTCCAGTTTCCCTCTCTGAAACAATGTCACCTAACTGGACCTAGGAAATGGGACTTTTCTATTCCTGCCACTGCCCTTCGGAATGAGTTCCCCTGATATTTAAATTGCCACAAGCTGTGAACACCTGGCTTTTTATCTATGTATGGGCCAAGGTGGTGGATAAGCTTATCTATAATGCTTGTGTATGGTTTCATAGCCATCTCAGTTGTGTGTTATTATATCTTTGGTTTTTAGGGTTGTTTTTTGTATTTATTTTTACTGTTAATGTATATACTACTGATGTTTTTAGAACACCCAGAATCGTGAGTTGATAGAGTGATGGCCTTATAAATCTTTTAAATACTGGTAGTCCTTATTTAGTGACTACCATTGGGACCAGCAACTCAGTGGTTAAACAAATCAATCACTAAGTGAAATTGCAACTATGTTTATGAAAGTATTTCAGCCAGGTCACTAAACAAGAATTATGTGTAACTATATAAACATTATACATGGAAAAATACTGCCTTGCAAACATCCAAAATTCTAATCAAGCAGCCATAATTTTTCTCAGACACATTATATGTGTAGGTTTATAATTTTTGAATAGAAAATATACATTTACTATGATATCTGAAGTCTAACATAATATGCATGTTTTCCTACAATATGTTCAATGCCCATTCTAATTACTCAGGAGTCATTTGTTCACATTATTTAAGCAAAGACAAATCAATAACTGAATAAGAAGATGATCAGGGTAAATATGAGACTTTATTAAAACTACTCAATCTGTTGAAATAGTTGTGAAAAATCAAAAATATAAATTAATCCAATTATTTATTTTACTTTTAAAGTTTTATAAAATCTGCACAGCATCTATATTTGCTAAAATATGATCTCAAAATTTCATGCATTGTTATTTTTTTAAATTAAGGCAAATACATGCTGCTTCAAATCCATTGTTTTTCTTATACCTTAGCATCAAACAGTAGGATCTGTATAAAACAATAAGCAAAAATGTTGAAAACAAACTTTAAAAAAAAATTAATTCAATTTGAATTCTAAGAGATATTCAACAAAGAAAATAAAATTTCTTTTTCTGCTTCTCAGAAGTCATACTGACTCTAGCTACACAGTTTTAAGTACATCTTTAAGTGCACCACACTATCACTCATATTGCTTTTACTAGCTTACCTCCTGTTCGTCCAAGGCCAACATGTACAGAAGGTCGAAGGCTTCCTTCATTTTTCAATAAATGAGGCAAGTGGTAATATATATTTGGCACTTGAAGAGATCTTCTGCTTGTCAGTTCATTTAACAACTTTAATGTTTCATCTAAAATCAAAGACAAAGGTTACATTTGCATAAGAGTCATGGGTATATTCACTTCTGGCACCTCTTTGAAAAAGTTTCATCTTTTTCCTAGGTTCAGGTAATACCAACAAGTCCCAGGAAATTACGTATTTGAGTTAGGGAGATTGCAATTGAATCTACTCTTCAAACCTCTTTAACGTCTTCTTTATTCAAAATCTTTCTGGGTCTATGCATCTATTAGACAAGCCCAGGAAAAGGGACATCTTTTTAAAGGAGCAGCTGACAGGTGGCAGCAAGCACACCACATCTTTTTCAGAGCATGGTTTCCTTTTAAGATCCAAAGAGCTGCGTGTCTGTATACCACCAAAACTCTCCTGTTTGTTTGTGACATCCCATTAGACAAAACTGCATCGTAGGGCAACGATTTTTTAATCAAAGTACTTCAAATCCTTTAACTCAAAGAATGCATAGAAAATCCAGGATCACTTACTCCCATGTAACTGAAATTTCAAAGATCTTCACACACCAGTTTTATTTGCCAAATTATACTACTAGAATGCTGCTGTGGTCAGCCACTGTCACAGGATTTTGATTTCTGACACTTCCTTCCAACTTCTCACAAGCAAAGTCAATAGGGAAGCTGGCAGAAAGTTGGAAATTACCCTTACCCTGTTTTTTTGTTGTCCCTCACTCCCCCTTCCCAATCATTCTATTTGTCTCCTAAGGTAAGTAAATATTAACAAACAAAGACCCAAAAGTACAGATCATAGGTTGCCTAGTTTTAAATTTACATTATGGCTTAGTGCAATGGATCAAACAAAGATATAGGCTAGAGCACCAAATAATAAAAACCTTCTAATTAGATAGTCCAATGGTGCAAAAGAAATGGAAGCAACCTCTCATACATCACATTATTGAACTACTTTAAGAACAGAAGCAACATTTCCATTTAAGGTCACCAGATGTTTGGAATTCATCTGTCAAAGCAGTCAGATTTTTGAAATTTTACCCTTGATCCTCCTCCACTCTTTGGGGGATTCTATTGTTTTTCTTCTCTGCTTCTATCCCCTCTCATGGAGCCTGGGCTACAAAACCAAATCAATCAACCAAACAAGCCAACCACTGAATAGTTGCAAGGGTTAGAGTTTCTTTTCTATCACTTTGCTATCAAAGAGTGGTCTTTGGGTTTCTGGAGGTCATACCTCCCCAAATTTTCTGGTTCGAAAAGGGAAAAACAAATGGCTGAGACCTAAGCCTGGGAGCAATACTACCTTCTTTAAATGCAACCAATGAACCTAAGAGGTTTACTAGCAGAATAACTGCTGTTCATCAAGTAAATAAGTCACAAATCTCCCTTGTTTACGATGGAGAAGGAAGCAGAGAGCACAGCAAAAAGAGGGTTTGGTGTGTGTGTATGAATGGGAGAAGAGTCTGAATAGGTTAAGTGAATACATGCCTAACATTAATCTTTACTAAAACTCATGGCAGAACCAACAACTCTCAAAATAAGCTATTCATATCCATGCAAAGTAAAAATAATCCTCAAATTATACTGCAACTTGAGAACTCCTGGAACAGAGAGATAAATGAAATGCAATAGTAATAAAGAGAAGTAATAAATAAAACTGTTCAATTGCATATGAAAGCAAGAAATAATAATGTAAGAGGGATTCTGTATTCTATGTCTTATGGAAAGCAGGAGAGACCTAGTGAGAATAGCAAACCCAATAGTCTTCTAATTCATCAATCTGTACCTGAAACGCTGCTCAATGCATCCTTACTTCCATTTGTTTCGGCTACTGCCTGTCTGAACTGCTCCAAGATGGTATTTAATTCAGAAGAACGCTGCAGGGTTCTGTGCTCAGCTATGCGAAGGCGTTCCTTCAAAGCGTGAAACTCTCTTTGATAAGCAATCAGCTTTTCTAGGAATAAAAACGTTCAGGTTACTTTCTGTCAAAAATAAAATAACACTTCCCAACACAAATCAAAGTCCAACTTTGGCTATTTATGTACAATTGATTGCCATTCATTGTTACAGAATGAACTGTCGTAATGTTTATTCTACAGAAGTTTTTTTTTAATTGAATTCCATTAATTGAAGGAAATGTCACAAGGTTCCAAAACTTAGTATATAATTTTGAAACCATTTTGATGCTTGAGTCTAAATCTTATCAATAAAAGGCATACAATTATAGTTTACCAAAAGAAATGTTATCAATTATTACCTTGCTGAAAATATTGAATATATTTTTTACTAATTGGAAAGTCATCTACCTTTTTATTTTATAGATAGTATAATTTTTTGTGTAATATACTTTGGCAAATTACTATTAAGACAATAAAATCAAAAGCATAGACAGCTTAGTGGTTGTGCTTATATTAATATTTATTCATGCATTAATTATTCAACCTATTTTCATTTCATCAGTTTAGCTGTTGTTACTTTTCCTATGCAAAGATTCCTAAACATTTCTCAGTGACCACAATTACTATCTTTGGAATGTCAATACTAGATAAGGTTTCCAGAGCTCCTCCAAATGAACAACGGAGGAGAGCAATATAAAAATCATCACTACCCAATCTACCGGTAGGGGTCATTAGAGGTAATAATCGGCTTACAACTATAATAGACCCTCAAATTCTGTTGTTTAGAGAGATATTTGTTAAGTGAGTTTTGTCCTATTTTCAAGTTTCCTGTTAACAGTTGTTAAGTGAATTGATGCAATTGATAAGTTAGTAACCTAATTATTAAGTGAATCTGCTTCCCCATCGACTTTGCTTGTGGAAAAGTCGCAAAAGTTGTCCACATGACCGTGGCACATAGCAAAGATCATAGCCGCCTTGTATTCCCTCTGTTGGGGGAAGAAAGGCGGGGTATAAATTGAATAAAATAAATAAATATATATAAATAAATAAAGTATGAACTAGCTGCCAAGTATCTGAATTTTGATCGCACAATCATGGGATTCAAAGGTCATAATTGTGAAAAATGGTCATAAGTCACTTTTTTCAGCGCCATTGTAACTTTGAACGGTCACTAAATGAACTGCTGTGAACTGTAAACCTTTTGTTTAATAGTGCTGAAGTGTTCGGCAATGAGAAACAAGTTAAATATCCATGGAACAGGACAAAGCAATGATTACTGCTGGTCAGGAACTTTATAGTTCTATTATTAACAGCCGTTCTTTTCTCTTCCACTTCAAACAAGTTGGAAGTTAAGTGACTCAACAGAAGAGCTCCGGGAAGGCTCTGAAATAATGAGGACCCAAGGGGTGAAGCACCAATTTTGGAGGCTCTAAATAACATAAATAATACTTCCCTTTTCAACACAAATGATTTTAATGGACACAAAGAAGACTCATACCTATTATAACAACCCACAGGTAATTAAAATATAATACTTTAATGGAAAGGCACAGGATAGTGTTTTCCAAATAGATAACATCCGGCTCTTAAACAATTGCCTCTGATCTTTTAAAAAGAAAAAGACAAAAAGGAAGGACAGTTTGCTTAAGAAGATCCAGGCAGAAAAACCAAATGTTTCGTCTTCAGTTATCCTTAGTATGAATATCTCCTGAATCCCATGATTTATTCAAAAACATAATGTAGTACAATTTTATAGTCCAGTTAGAGTATTTTACTTTGAATTCTGCATGTTTATTATGTCCTCTTTTTTCATTGTAAACTCTGTTTCAGCTTAAGCTGCTTTTAATAGAGCAGGGTTTAATTTACTTGTTTTTCAAGACTGGCACAAAATTTTATCATATATGGGTTTTACATTGAATGATTCAAAGCACCCTATTTTCCTAGAGCTGAACCAAACTGGATTTCATTCAATTCTTTTTGAACACTGAAGTCTATTCATATGACTGAGTTCCTATTTCTCTGGCCTAAGAGCTACCACACTTTCACTCCAATATCATGAAGGCTGAAGAGAAGAATTACATATGCTTGCTTGGCAGAAAAGAATGATATATTGTACATGTAACGCATGTCTAATTATTACTTCAATCAAGAGCATGCAACAAAATACATAAATGTGAGACAGTTCTTATGAAAAAAATTATATGGAGTAAAGCTAATTGTATTCAATAAATCCCAAACATTTTTTGCAGAATCCCTAATTTGTTATGACATAAATTAGAGCTGCATAAGAAATTTTTCATCTACTATTATATCAGTAAGTTTTCATTGTGCACCTTTTCTGTTCATAAATTAAATCCACACAAAAAGAATACCAGACGTTGCTGTCCTGGGAATTGGAGGACTCCTTTGTGAAGATAACATTGTACATAGCACCAGTTTGGGTTGCTGTCTACTATGCACAGCAATGTAACAAGCATTTTTGTTTTTCAAATTGTCCTGCTTTTGTCATTAGGAACACTAGGAACTCTCTATATAGTTTACAATTCTGTATCAAAGTGATCTACTGCTAACTGAAACTCTAGAAATTCTGAGCAAATAGACATCTTCTTTCCTCCAAGCATAATTGTGAAAATAAAAGCCACCTATTGAGCAACATTTTGGTTCTAACTACTATGGACAATACAGGTAATCCTTGGTTAATAACCAGTTGCTTAACCAGTCGCTTTATAGTGGACTTTTTAAATTACAACCTATCCATGAACTTATGACCGCTGCCCCTCCCCATCCCACAGTCACATGATTGCATTTTGGGCATGGAAAGAATCATAAAATTGAGTCAGGCTGTAATGACTGCAATAACTTATGATCAAAATTTGTGATTGTTAAATGAGGATTATCACTTATTTAACAGAGGATATAGATAGACCAAATACCTTGTGTTTTTTTCGATGAACATTCTGTATTTTGCTTCTTTTACACATACTGTAAGTATTTTGGGAGGAACATTAAAACAAATTGGATATTTGAGAAAAGCAGGTAACAGTGAAGAGGTTGGCCTGGTCAAAAACTTTTGAATTGCTTTAGGACTTCAGGAACTATAATAACAGTTATTATGCTTGTGTATCGTGCGCACAGGAATTGCTTCCAAGGTAATTGCTTCTGATGGCCTCAACCATTAACTTCCAAATTAATTGCTCACTTGCATATTTTTATTATACATGCAAAATATTATACTGTCTAAATACTTAGGTTTTCATTGTGAAACCACTCCAGTCTGCTTTCACAGACTGTCAGCTGCATGCCAGGCAGACAGCAGACGTTTGCAACCAACATGAAAATTGAGCTTGCAGCAAAAGATAGGCTCCCTCCAACTCCTCCCCTTTCTTTAGAAAGAGAAAAGATTTTGGTCCTTTTCAAAGAAGTTAGCTGAGGTTACCTTCCTGTACTGAGTCTGCGTAAAAGTCAGAAGTAACAACTGCTTTCTTAAACCTCTGATTTAAGATTATACCGTGTTTCCCCGAAAATAAGACCCTGTCTTATATTTTTTTTGCCACCCAAAAAGGCACCCGGTCTTATTT